>JAPQNM010002485.1:32500-37500 GCA_029783475.1 Metacarcinus magister | reverse complement strand
GAGAGAGAGAGAGAGAGAGAGAGAGAGAGAGAGAGAGGAGAGAGAGAGAGAGAGAGAGAGAGAGAGAGAGAGAGAGAGAGAGACAGAGAGAGTCTTAGGTCCATGTATGAGGGAATTAGAGAGAGAGGAGTGTGAGTGAGTGAGTGAGGGAGAGTGATAGAATGCAAGGAGGGAAGGGGAAAATAGGGGAAAGGAGGAGGGGAAAAGAGGGGAAAGGGAGGGCAGAGAGAGAGAGTGTTAGGGTCAGTTATTGTGAGAGTCTGAGGAAGGAATTGAGGGAAGGAGGGAGGGATGGAGGGAAATTCGAGAGGGGAAGGAAGAAATGAATAAATAAGATCTGGACACACACACACACACACACACACACACACAACACACACACACACACACACACAGAAGAGAGAGAGAGAGAGAGAGAGAGAGAGAGAGAGAGGAGAGAGAGAGAGGAGAGAGAGAGAGAGAGAGAGAGAGAGAGAGAGAGAGAGAGAAAGAACTGAGACCCACACAAGTTATATCAGAAAAGGGAGGACGAATTATACACACACACACACATCCACCCACCCACATCCACACACCCACACACACACACACACACACACACACACACACACACACACACACACACGTCCATCAGGCACAGTGGTTGGCGTGTTGACAAATTCAATTACCTAAAGTTCACCTTTGAAAATGTTTGTCCCGTTTTATATCCACACAAACCTGACGCTTAACTCGATCATACACACACACACACACACACACACACACACACACACACACACACACACACACACACACACACACACACACACACACACACACACCGGATACCCGATCGGAAAATGCAATTACACTAAATTAACAGACTGAGGGATTCATGACGTTAATTCAAGGTTGTGAAGCGGTGATGGGCGGGGGTGAGTGGGGGGTGATGGGCGGGGGTGGGGGGAGGGGGGGGTGATGGGCGGGGGGAGGAGGGGGAGAGGAGGGTGGAGAGAGGAAGGGGTTGAAAGGTGAGTGGTCATATACTGATCGAGTAGAGGGGAGAGGGGGTGGTAATAAGAGGGGAGAGGGGAGAGGGGAGTGTGGGTGAGTTTATACGAGGGGAGGGGAGTAAGGGGAGTGATTTTGTGATCTAAGGGAGGGGAAGGGAGGGGAAGGGAGGGGAAGGGAGGGGAAGGAGGGGAAGGGAGGGAGGGAAGTGGTTTGTGATGTTTTCAAAGGTTCAGAATGTTAGTATGTATGTATGTATGTATGTATGTATGTATGTATGTATGTATGTGTGTGTGGCTATGATTGTATGTATGTATGTTTGTATGTATACAGATCATAAAAACTAGCATATAAAAATCTGTTTTCTTTACCAATATGTTTGAACACTTATCATTATTATTATTACTGTTATTATTAATGTTATTATTATTATTATTGATACCATCATCATCATCATTTGAAACTGTGAGCGAAGCGACCAGTTTGGAAGTTACGAAACGACCCCATCCAAAATTTGTCTATGTCTGTATGTGTGTGTGTCTGTCTGTCTGTCTGTCTTCTATCTCCTCCTAGACCACTGGAGGGATCGGAATGAAGCCTTCAGCGGTCGTAGGCATCAACACTTAGATGGTTATTATATATTAAAAACATATTGTTATTATGTAAATTTTAAAGTAATTTGTGAAAAACCTGTACCTCGCTTAATACTGGTCGCACATATTCATACTTACCATCCACAAGAGATACCATGACCTACCTCCTACCTCCCTTTCTACCTCCTACCTCCCTTCCTACCTCCTACCTCCCTCTCTACCTTCTACCTCCCTTCCTACCTCCTACCTCCCTTTCTACCTCCTCTTTCTACCTCAAACCGGTTGAAAAGTCAGCGATATCACTGATTTGCCCCATCATCGCCATTTACAAGATGGGTAGAGTGCACGCGTCAAGAGGTCACACCATCAGCTTCCAACAGGACATCTCTGACTTTGCTCATGTATTGCCCCGCATACCCGAGGAGTTGCAGTAATTGTGCTAAAAAGCTCCAATGAGACTATCACAGATAGAACTTTCTTGGTGAGAAGAGACAAATTGATTGCTGTGCTCCAATTTCTCAATGAAAACAACGAAGATTATCAACACAATCAGACATCCACACAGAACGCATCAATGTACGCAGAGGATGGAATTGTATGTACAATCTGTTCCCCAAATTGACCCACTGTTTTTCAGCAATCATTTATGATACAGCTATGAATTTTACTTTGCTGTGTAGAACTAATCGAAACAAAGATAATGTATGTAAGTACCAATAGCTAAATACCCATTTTTTGGCAAATTTTTATTTATATTTTTATAGACCGCATATATATATATATATATATATATATATATATATATATAATATATATATATATATATATATATATATATATATATATATATATATATATATATATATATATTAGTATTCACACCATATTTTCTCGAAACTTTTCCCTATAAAGTAGTTATTTTGGTAAATCTTACTAATAGCATCTCCTCACTGATCACCAAAATATTGACATAGGTGATAAGGTATGTAATGTACAACACGTTTGTGGTGGTTTTATTTGGGGGACGGCCTTAGTTTGGCCACAGAGGCTCTTTAAAATATCTGTTAGCTGCCTCAAATTTTAAGTCCACACAGATGTTAAGTTATGGTTAGGTTAAGGTTGTTAGGTTAGGTTACGTTTATGTTATGGTTAGGTTAAGTTAGGTTAGGTTCGGTTCAGTTAGGTTCGGTTATATAAGATTTTTACATTTTATTACCCAGAAGTTAGGGTTCTCAACCTTAGATTTTTTTTCTAGATTTGGGTAATAAAATGTAAGTCTTATATAACCGAACCTAACTGAACCGAACCTAACCTAACTTAACCTAACCATAACATAAACGTAACCTAACCTAACAACCTTAACCTAACCATAACTTAACATCTGTGTGGACTTAGAATTTGAGGCTGCTACCAGATTTTTAAAGAGCCTCTGTGGCCAAACTAAGGCCGTCCCCAAAATAAAAACCACAAACGTCTTGTACATTACATACATTATCACCTATGTCAATATTTTGGTGATCCGTGAGGAGCCGCTATTGGTAAGATTATCCGTTATTTTATATACTTATAATAATGGGACATTTCATAAGGAGTTCAACGATGCCTTCAAAATGTTCATATCTGAAGTATTTCCCGAGATATGTTCATGTAAAAGGGCAGAGAGGATGGTGATGGGTGAACGGGCGGTGTGGTATGTGTGACGTGACGCCCAGTCTACGGGCTTCGCGGTGAGCCGACCTGGCTTATCTCGATCTTATGCTGGACTGCTGAGTGACTGTTTTTTAGGCTCACGGTCACCCAGCATGTCTATTTATTACCAAACTGTTACCCTCTCCTCACCCCTTCCATCACGCTTGTCTAATATAGATAACTTAGCATCTAGTCTACATTCATAAAGTTGATAGAAGGAGGAAGGAAGGAAAGAAGGAAGGAAGACAGGTAACATTGTAACTACGTATTAACACTTACATAGCACGCTGGTAACAAGTAATTAGTAACTGGTAATTGGTAACAGTCGGTAATCCTCTTCTTAACACGCGGTATTAACACTACAAAATATACATGAACGCGTGATGGATGGGCGAGGTGAGGTGAGGTGTGGCTGTGGTTTGCAGTGTTCAGATGGATGGAAGTATAACCACACCGGCTTGTACCTTCCCGATGCCCCGCTGGCTACTGTAGAGACCTCAAGGCTAGCTAGGCAAGGGTGTAATACTAGGTCTTGCCAGATAGTGAATGTTAGGTTCTGTTATTCCTTGAAATTAATAATATAATCTAACTTTTATTAATATTTCTTTTTTTTTAAATCCACGCTGTCATGAATGCATGTAGTACAACAGGTTATGTAATAATTCCTTGCTTTACGATGTTTTAATAATTATTAGTTTTTATTAGTTATATAGCAACACTGTCCGTCATGTTTGCTAGCCTGAACCGGATATGCTAGAGAGCGATCACCTTTTCCTTACCAAGCCATTCGTCTCATTATAATTATGGCTTTAATCACCAAATATAACCAGAGTTGATAATTATTAATACCCCAAAACGGCAAATCCTATTACTACTGACTCGTGAAGTAAGGCAGAGGAAGGCTGAACGGTTGGTACGAGACGGCTGCCTGGTGCTTCGAACGTCTGAACAACACGTAATGAGCGAGTGAGTGAGTGAGTGAAGCAGCTGACTCCCTCCCCCCCAACCCACTTGGTAACTACGTGGAGGAGGGGAGGAGGAGGGGAGAGGATGGAAGAGAGGAAGGGAGAGGAGGGGTAGCAGACAGGACAGCTTATCACTTCACACATACAATATATATTTCACCACCAATCTATTTATTCGTTAGAAACTATAATATTGATCTGAATCCCAGAAGGCAGAAGGTTTAGTAACACCAGTATACTTAAAAATTGTATTAATGGGTTAGGTGATAACTTATTTTAAACGAGCTGTTGTATGTTTGTGTGTGTGTGTGTGTGTGTGTGTGTGTGTGTGTGTGTGTGTGTGTGTGTGTGTGTGTGTGTGTGTGTGTGTGTGTGTGTTCAATCTGAGGTACAAGATTCATCAGGCAGTATCCTTCACCTGATGGTTCAGATTGTCTTCAGACGACAAGGCAATGTGTTTTGCGGCAACAACCCAAACTGAAGCGATCAGTTTGTGTATGCTGGGTGACTGGTTTGGGGGTCATGGTCACCCAGCATGTCAATTTACTTAATTATTATTATTATTATTATTATTATTATTATTATTATTATTACTACTATTACTATTATATATTTCAAACTAGATATATCAATTAATGTTTGAAGTAGTAGTAGTAGTAGTAACAGTGGTGGTGGTGATGGTGGTGGTGATGGTGGTGGTGGTGGTGGTGGTGGTGGTGGCAGCTGGAAAAAAAACAGCAAACAAACAAAGATCCAAGAAGAA
>JAPQNM010002485.1:17500-20000 GCA_029783475.1 Metacarcinus magister | reverse complement strand
TAATAATAATAGTAATAATAATAGTAATAATAATAATAATAGTCACGTCTTGTATTATGATAAGGTGTCAACTTCTCTTTAGTTCATACATGTGATTCACAAGCCAAGAAAATGGTCAATAAAGCAAATATCTCACTTTTGTATTAATCACCCAATGCAACTCAGCTTAATTAGCAGTTATACAAGCCATTACATGAAGAGAGAGAGAGAGAGAGAGAGAGAGAGAGAGAGAGAGAGAGAGAGAGAGAGAGAGAGAGAGAGAGAGAGTTAGAGAGAGAGAGAGAGAGAAGAAAAAAAGAAAGAAAAAAAGATGATACACACAAATCAGGAGTAATGTAAGTAAATCAAGTATATATATATATATATATATATATAAATAAAGTTAGTCTCAATCACACACCAATCACTACAACTGTTTCTGAGTTACATGAGAACCTAAACCTTATTTGTCACACGAACCCTACGTCTGCTACCCAGGTCCTGAGCTCTGGCAAATACTTATAGAAATGTAAATCGGTTCAGGAATATTTTGACAACCAGAAAAAGAGTAATGATGATAATAATGATAATAGGAAAAAAGTGAGGTTGAGTTAGGTTTAGGTTAGGTTAAGTTGATTTAGTTGTGTTGGTTTAGGTTAGGTTAGGTTGGGTTGGGTTGGGTTGGGTTGGGTTGGGATGGATTAGGTTAGGTTAGGTTAGGTTAGGTTAAGTAAGGTTAAGTTAGGTTAGGTTAAGTTCGACAGCTGAGAAAATCCAACACACTAACACCCTTTTAGTAAGTTTAGGCTGTTTACTTGCATTCGTCATAGAAAACGGGATGGCAGAGATAAGATAAGCAGATGCAAGTTTGGTAAACATTATGTATATTCATAGACACACACACACACGCACACACACACACACAGACACACACACACACACATACACACACACACACACACACACACACACACACACACACACACACACACACACACACACACACACACACACACAAACATCTTATTTTCCAAGAACATTGCTGATAATCAAACACAAGAATAGATAGACATACAAAGAAGAAAAAGAAGAAGAAGAAGGAAGAGGAGGAGGAGGAAGGAGGAAGGAGGAAGAAGGAAGAGGAAGAAGAGGAGGAGGAGGAGGAGGAGGAATACAAAGGAATAACAGGCAACAACAGCCCTGGTGGGCCTTACAAGGTTGCCTGTGTAGCTACTCTACTTCTATATTCTCTACAAGTCTGAGGTAAAGGATAGTGAGGAGGAGGAGGAGGAGGAGGAGGAGGAGGAGGAGGAGGAGGAAGAAGAAGAAGAAGGACGTAAAGTACACTCTCCCTCCACCACAGTTATTCCTTCCACCACCACCACCACCACACAAGCCTCCACCACATGATCAACGTGACAATGGTATAAGTGAATGATATGTAAGTGTGAGGGTAAGTACTATAATGAAGGAGTACTCTTGCATTCACTCCCAGATACAGACAGAAAAGGGAGTACAATGGTTGGTCGTGGTTAAGATGTAGCAGTGTCAAGATCGAGTGTATATGTTGACACAGAAGCCAATGGTAACGATAGTCTGGCATCGTGGGATGGGTGGGTGGTGGTGGAAGGGGCGGTACAGGCGTCTTCCTGCGTGTGTTAAGGTTATTGTAAACAGCAGCAGGACGTGGTGCAGATAAGGTGGCAGTGTTTGTTATTATGCTGAGCTGCCGACGGTTTGTCTACAAGGAAAGTACTCGACAAGCTCGGGTTTCCGCCTCGCTCAAGGTGCAAAGTTTTCACTGATGACCAAACAGTTATGGTCTTCCTTGAGCCATGGGATGTGATGGGGTGTGTGGTGTGGAGGGTCACACCCTTACCCATACATCAGACTACAATGAGCTCTAAGCTCTCTTCGGGAGGGTAATGGCTGGCGATCACGAGTCCAGCGCGTGATCCACAAGACCATGGGGAATGCCACGCACGCGCATATATATATATATATATATATATATACACACACACACACACACACACACACACACACACACACACACACACACACACACACTAACATGATAATGGTATGTGCGTGAGTATCGTTACATGTACGTAGGCACGAGGATGTGTGAGGGTAGCGGCAGGAAGGAAGCAGGTGTTGTGGTGATCCCATCCTGTCTCCCCTCACCTCCCCGCCTCAGTCTCCGCCATGATCACGTTGTTGCTGCACCTGCTGCTGCTGCTGCTGCTGCTACTGTTCCTGGGCTTGGCCACGGCCGCCCACACACCCATAGCCTCAGCCCTGCAGCAGGCGTGTCGCAGCTATGACTACTCCATGCCTGCACTACAGGCCTCCCACTGTAATGCACTGCCCTGTAACACCACCAGGTACAACCTCACCCTGGCCCTGCCCGTCCTGCTTACCTTTAACAACCCAAGCACTGCCAAGCCTCCCAGGGGCGTGTCTCTCAGGCTGGAGGACGACGCCTTGCTTTGGGCGTGGGCAGACCTCAAGTGGGAGG
>JAPQNM010002483.1:162500-227830 GCA_029783475.1 Metacarcinus magister | reverse complement strand
ACCAGAGGGTGTAGAGGATCGTGCCTCCTTAGGAAGGGGCACCTCCTCGATGGAGTCTTCACTTCTGCTACGCTTATGGTGTGATGGCGTAGCAGTAGGGGTCTGAGTGA
The DNA here is from genome assembly GCA_029783475.1 of Metacarcinus magister. Lineage (NCBI taxonomy): Eukaryota > Metazoa > Arthropoda > Malacostraca > Decapoda > Cancridae > Metacarcinus > Metacarcinus magister. The sequence continues at coordinate 227,720 of JAPQNM010002483.1, read as the reverse complement.
GTTCCTCTGACACCTCCATAGATGTAGAGGGCAGAGCAGCAGGAGCAACAGCATTTTTGTGTGAATCATTTTGTGGCTTAGCCACTTGGTGTCCTGTAGCAGTCGGTTTGTGTAGTTGACGTCTATTAGTAAGAGAGGATAGCATATTTGCATAAGTCACTCCTGGACGTATATGCGTAGTAAGGACTCTACGCTTTGCCTCGGCAAAATCAATTTTCTCCGTGGTCCTGATGGAGAGTACTTCCCTCTCAAATCTGTAGCGGTCGCAGTCTTTTGAGTAAGCTGGGTGAGGTCCGTGGCAGTTAAAGCAAGAGACAGGACCAGGGCAGGTCGTGCCATCGTGATCTGTTGTACCACAGGACGGGCACACCGCTGGTAGGCCATCTTGTAACCTACGGCAGGAACGACTGACATGTCCGAATGCCTGACAGTGATAGCATCGCCTAGGGGACGGTATGTATGCTTTTACTGGGAGGCGGAGCCACGCCAGTTTGACAACTTCAGGCAGTTTGAGTCGGTCGAAAGTGAGAAACAGGGTAGGGGTGGGAACAAGAACTCCATCAACTTTCCTTTGTAGGCGATCAACTCCTACAACACCCTGATCACTCAGTTCGTGTAGAAGCTTTTCGGTTGAGTAGCGCATGACGTCACGAGAAAAGATGACCCCCTTACACTGGTTGAGGGAAGCGTGTGGAGTACACGCCACCTGCGTTCCAGGGACAGAGGAGATCGCTCTGAGGCGAGCACTCTCTTCCGGGGACGACACCTCCACTAGGAGACTACCATCCCTTTGGGAGGAGACCTTAGGCTCGCGTCCACAAACTTTAATGAGTGCTCTATGTACGTCAAATATGTCTAGATCCATGACAGACACCCCATCAAGAGACTTAATGACAAGGAATTGTTCGTAATATGCCGGTTCGAAAGTACCTGGTAGAGTCTGAATGAGAGGGCCTGAAAAGCCCTTCTGTGCGTTAACGCGTCTTTGTTTTCTAGGCTTATAATTTAAAAATTCTCGGTTCGAATCTGTAGAATTCGAAGTGGAGGGGACAGTGGTCCCAGTTGCACCACCCGTGGCCCGGAAAGGCTCAAGCGTGGCGATAAGGGAAGATCGAGAAGAAGAGGCCGGGGACGAGCGGACGTCAGGGAGCGAGCTTGGTCGCGAAAGTGGTGGTGAAGATGCCATAAATTATTCAGAAAACATTCGCTTCCCCATCCCCCCACCCACCACGGAGCCCAACAAGGGAGGGATGTATGTTGAGGCACGACGGCTCCCAACAGCCCTAGGGGTAGTGGGGGAAGTATACGCAGCCACTGCCTGGAGTGAGGTGGCAGCCGCGGGACCGTTGCGGTGCCCACCAGACAGCAGCCGCTTGACCCTAGCCAACGCATGACCAGCCGATTGATCCAGCGGGGCCACACTGGACCACCTGTCTTACCCTAACTCCCCCACCAAAGAAGTGTGTTGTCCACCGCAGGGAACTACCTCCTGCCCTGCGGTGGACTCAACTCCCAGATGAGGGAGCGCGGGGAGTATACAGGACGCCACGCACGGCAAACACGCTGGGAGGCTTAGTCCTGCCCTAGATGTAGACGGGTAAGGACGAGCAACATCACCGGTAGGCCTCCTCTACCAGTGATGAAGGGGGAGTGCTTGGTCCACGAGGCCGACGGACACCAACCCTACAGAGACGGACAGGGCCCCGCAGGAGGGGGCGCCGTCGACCACGCTTCAAGCCCCGCCACCACATCAAGGTGACTCCCCACGGCGGGGGGGGGAAGACAAAATACAATGATTGTCAGTAAGTAGTTTGATAATTCTGCATAACTACTGCTTCGACGATATCGATATAAATATGAAGTCGTACATACTATACATAGTGTACTTAACATATCTGTAAAGGTTTCAGGCGGTGCTAACCATTACTTAGCTGGTAAAGCATCTTTCAAGTTATGTTATGTTAGGTTATGGGGTAGAATTTTATATCTTCACCGAAATAAATTGTCTGCAACGCGTCCAACTTTCTATTGTTGGTCATAGAGAACATTAAATAGCTTCTAAATTAACCTAGGTAAAGATTCGAAAGACGACCCAGTCTGTTTTTTGGACAAAACTATTTTTTTCTGATAAATTTTGATGTGTTTTGAATTCATCTGATGTTTGTTTGTTATGCCATGCATTTTTTTCCCAAGGTAAAAATTGCCACAAAAAAGACAAATTAATTCAAAACCATCAAAATCAATAAGAGAACAAATTTCTTTAAGTAAGCCTAAGCAAACCTAATTAAACCTAACTTAACCAAAGCAAACCTAATTAAACCTAACCTAACCTATCTGAACAAGTATCTGAGGTTGAATTTGCAGTGCATTACAAAGGTAGTGAGATATCGAGTGGGTCATCTTACGAATCTTTACCTGGTTTGGTTATGTAAGGGTAGATTTAGTTAGGTTAGGCTTAATTAGGTTTGCTTAGGTTTAAATAAGTTTACTTAAAGCAATTTTTCTCCTATTGATTTTGATGGTTCTGAATTAATTTGACTTTTTTTGTGGCAATTTTTACCTTGGGGAAAAAAAATTACCTGGCATAGCAAATATACATCAGATTAATTCAAAACGCATCAAAATCTATCAGAAAAAATTTGGTTTGTCCAAAAAACAATCTGGGTCGTCTTCCGAATCTTTACCTGAACCTAACCTAACATAACCTAAATTAACCAAACCTTAACCTACATTGACAAATAACAGAACCTTGTTCAAACCAAACTAAACTTTAACTTTTCGAAGAGGTCTCACAGAAAACATTGAATATCTCACAAACTAAGAATTTGCGACGGAATTTTAATTAAGAAAACCTTTTCAAAATGCAACAGGTAATGCAAAAATACAACCCTGAATTCTCTAGAGCATTCTAATGAAGATGTAAAATAATACTGGTTATGGTTAGGTTAGATTAGGTTTGGTTGGGTACGGTTTGGCTCGGTTAGGTTCGGTTATATAAGCTTTTCATTACCCAAAAGTTAGGCATTTCACTCGATTTTTTTCCCGATTGCCATATTAAAGCCTGAATCTAAGTCAATTTCTCTAAGTCAATTACTCGAAATCAATTGCTCGAGAAATAATTTCTCAAACTATCAATTGCTCAACAGTAAATTGCTCTAAATAATAACCTAACTTAAATAGAAATGTACCCGTTCTTGATTTTAACTGTTCAATTAACAATGATAAAGTTGTATTTTTTTATTTTATTTTTGGATATTATTCATTAAACTAACTTTTTTCGAGCAATCTACCTTTCGAGCAATTGATTGTTCGAGATATTTTTTTTCGAGCAATTTACTGTCGAGCAATTGATTTCGAAATATTTACCGGATACCTTATGGCCTATATTTGATTATAATGACGAGCACCACCTGAAACCTTCACAAATGTATTAAGTACACTATGTATAGTATGTAGGACTTCATATTTCTATTCATATCGTCCGAGCAGTAGTTGTGTAGATTTACCAGCAGTTTCGAATACATTTAATGAGCTTTATTTTTTCATATATTTATTTTCTAAGTGTGATCTGAAGGATTACCTTACCCAGAAGGTGATCCCAGCATTTTACATCATTCTTGGCAACTCACCCAGTCTTTTCAGGTGTCCAAACCATCTCACTATTCATATCAAATTATTGTTGTAATTTACTTAGAAAATAATGTCTTTTAAGGTAAACATGATAGAAAACCAAAAAAAATTTTTGACTTGTAAATACAATAGATTAGATTATCTTAGATTATAAACAAACATTCAAGACATAAACCCATATACATAAATGAATACAAGTATGTACAGTCGCGGACAAAAGTCCTGCGTCGCTTCCAACCCCAGCGTGAGTCCGAGACACCTGAGGTTCGAACAAACGGAGCACCAAGCCAAGAGATGGCACACGTGAAGTGTTTAAGTGCTATTTGTGTACTGAACGTAAGATTGTCACCTTAAGCTGATAACGTTATGCTACTGATGATAGATAGTTATTAAGAATACCACATGCACAAAAATCTGCATATGTAGATACAAACAAATTAATGGAGGTGGTGGTAACAAGTGCTAGACCGTTACAATAAAAAGCTGACAGTATAATGTCTCGTCACTACCAAGGGTATTCTTGACATGATGGCAAGGGATAGACAGATAGTAAGTAGGCAGATAGTGTATTGTTTACCAACTTCATGTGATATGGAAGTGTATAGTAAAGATTAGTAACCGCCACTCCAACATATGGCTAAGGTATTATTCATAAATTGTTGTTGCGAAACCTGTCCTACTGCACAGCATTTAGTTTTACGCTTGACTCTCGGTAAGTTTTTTATTCGACGACACGCATGCATTAGACTAACGTTGCTATCAAGTAGCACATTCCCATGAGAACGTTTCAGTCCGCCTGAAAGAGTGGGACCATCCTCTGTTTGAGTGGACGTGTGTGTTGTGAGTGGGTGGGAGGAGGAGCTATGTTAGGAGGGCGGGGGAGGTGGAGGTTGGGGGTGGCGATAATGATAGTATGTGGTAAGTGTAAGGGTACTGGGCCTGATAGTAAGAATACTGCAGCGATGTTTAATCCCTCAGAGTACTCAGCCATAATTTTGACAACACTGTTTTGGCGAACAAGTGTTTGCGTTTTATGAATGTGTTGGGTATCTCCTTGTTTCGTTACTGAATATTGGCAGAGGTCTTCATTGAGAGGGCGAGGTGATGTGGGACGTCTGCTTATTCTGTGGTGTCAGTGAGGCTCCTGAGATCTACAGCACCAGTAAGTAGCTGCGATTACACGCTGTAGTTGTGTATCGCATATTCAATTGTTACCACACCACACGACTTTATTGTTGGTTTTTACATATTGTTGCTATTGCCTAAACTGTTTGCATTATTGTTATCGTTGTAATCCCGTGTTTGAGTGTTAGATGCAACGTTATTCAGAATTATCACATGCCCATATTTTTCAGTATCATGAAACATCATTAACGTATGACAACCCTTCCAGGAATGGCAGAGAGACGTGACAACGCTGTCGACTTAATAACAAACAGAGGAAGAATCATCGGCATGTGGGAGAAATTTCTGAAATGGCAGGTGTATCTGTCAGCACCGTCAACAGGTTGATTAGACGATGGCAGGAGGAGGGTTCGGTGAAAACCAAGCTGCGTAGTGGAAGACCCCGAGTTACCACCCACGAAGACGTCAACCGTATGCTGGACACCATACAGGAGCGACCAATGTTGAATGCAGTTAAGGTCACTCATGACCTACAGCTACCGTGCCACCCACGCACCACAAGGCGACGCTTGCATGACAACAAGATCAATTGTTATGTGACCGCTAAAAAAGAAAAACTGTCCCTGTCACAGAAAGAATGTAGACTTGGTTTCGCTCTCCAGTATCTGACAGAAGACCAACGTTTCTGGGAAAATGTTATATTTACAGATGAAAAAAACTTTACATCGGTTGAAGCAGGAGCAAGACTATGCTGGAGACCAATCAACACCCGTTATGCTGGCAAACATATTCAAGAAAAGGCCAGGAGTGGCAGAGTAAGTGTGAATTTTTGGGGATGGATGTGGGCGTGGAGCCCTGGTGAACTAGTGAGATTGGAAGGACGCTTCACAGGCCAAGACTACGTCAGTGTTTTTTTAGAGGATGTATTGCTGCCGTCTGTGCGAGCAGTGTTACCACACCCACATCCTATTATTCTTGTGCATGACAAGAGTCCCGTCCACACTAGTAACGTGGTGAGGGAGTGGCTCACGCAGCACCCAGAAGTTCACTCTCTAGAATGGCCCCCTAAAGGTTGCGATATAAATCCAATCGAAAATCTGTGGGCCATCATGTCTCGTGAATGGGATGTGAGTGATGACATCAGTTGTTCAGCCATTGAACGACATGCCCAAGAAGTGTGGGAATCGGTGCGCCGCCGTCCCAACATCTGCTATAGTCTGGCTAGCCTTAGAGTGCGGCTGGGGTTTTGGCCATCAGCCATGGCATAGGCTATTAGGCCATTTAAGTTTAAATTTAAATTTATATTTTTTGTGTTTATTTTATTAATTTTAATTGATTTAATTTTTATTTGTTTATTTATTTATATATGTTTATTTTATTTTATTTAATTATTTATTTTTTTTTATTAATTTTATATTTTTATACATGGAAATGACAATATACTTTCATACAATTTCAGTCACGCATCATGTACACACATTCATACTTGGGAGCCTGAACCTAAAGCAAAAACTAAAGTCATTAGTCATGGGAGGTGAGGGACAAAAATGGTACATACATACAATGGGGGAGGATACGTACGAATACGTATTTAAAGTAAACATGGGGAATAATTGACATTCACGCCAGACACATAATACATACAATCATTCATATCAAAACATATTTATTACAAAAAAAAAGTGCAGTATATACATAGTGGTAAAATAACAATAAACATTGGAATATACAAGTAAGTCATAACTCTTTGATTAAATTGGTCTCGGCCAGGAAAATCATCAGGCTATCGACCACATCCGGATGCTGGTCACCCAGAAGGGTGGTCTGCGTCATCGGAAGGCGGCGGGCCTCACAGAAGGCTGCGAGGGACCGTCGCGCCTCCCGATAACGCACACAGTGAAGCAGGATGTGGTCGATAGAGAGGGTAGTATGGCAGGTGATGCATTGGGGTGGGAAGGCGTGGGCGATGTAGGGGAGCATGTGGGTGGCTAGGGTGCAGCCCATCCTGAGGCGTGCGAGGACCACCTCCTGACGCCTTGTGGGGCGGTTGGAGGAAGCCCACTCGCCCAGGATGGGTTTTACTGTGTGAAGATGGAGGTTGTCCCAGTGACTTTGCCACAGGAGGAAAACTGATGATTTTGCAGCCGAGAGACATGACTGCAGATCTCGACGGAGGTTCCACGCTCCCTCGAGCTCTGCAGTGGACCTAGCCAGCATGTCAGCCTGCTCATTCCCGTAAATACGCGAATGACCAGGCACCCAATACAAAGAGAAAGACTTACGGCGTGAATTTAGCTTATTAATAATGTTGCCTTGGATTTCATTGGCATCCGTGCGCCCGGACTCTATCGCCTGAAGGGCTGACATAGAGTCCGTGAAAATGACAATTACGTTATGATTTGAATTTAGTGCATAATCTATGGCTTTATCAATAGCAAAAAGTTCTGAGGAAAACACCGATGTATGGGAAGGTAGTCGGAACCTGAGGGCACATTCACACGACCAAACACTAGCACCCACACATTCACTCGACTTGGAGCCGTCAGTGTAAAGGTGGAGGGAGGGAGGGAGGCTAGCGACGAGAGCCCGGAAGTGATGACATATCTCCACTTCGGTCATGGCAGGCTTGTGTTGGGGAAGCCATTTTGTAGCGATGGTGGCTTTGGGCTCCCAAGGGGCTTGTGTTGGTTGCACAAGCTGGTCAACACCGTCAAGGTCCACTTCACACTCCTGGCATATAGTGTGAAGTCGGACAGCTAGTGGACGGTGTCGACCAGTGTGGAGGTGGTGGTGCTGTTTGATTACAATAGCTGCCATGAGACCGAGTGGAGTCTTCCGGGCCGTTGACAGGCCGTATGCCAGTAGTAGGCCGTCAACGCCCCACGCGTGTACACCGCAGGGCTCCAACACACATTCGCAGACATACATTCTGAAAAACATCCAGCCTCCTCAGTGTTGCGTCCGACGCAGACCCATACACCGGTGAGCCATAGTCTAAGTGAGAACGAATTAAGGACTTGTACACCATTAATAAAGATTTTCTGTCTGCTCCCCATGAAGTACCTGATAGGTATTTTAGGACATTGACTTTTTTATGGCAACGAACTAACAAATTATTTACGTGTGTTTTCCAATTGAGTCTGCTGTCAAAATGCAGACCCAAGAATTTAACTGAATTTTGAAATGGTATCGGTTGGCCTTGAAGAGAAATATGCAAAGCAGGAATTTTACGTTGAGTGAAAACTACACCGATACACTTTGGAATAGAAAACTTAAATCCCCACAGAGAGGCATACTGTTGGACGGAGTCACGAGCAATTTGAATCCGTCCAGCCGAGAACTGCGCGTTTGGCGACGAATGCCATAACGCACAGTCGTCAGCGTAGAGCGAGTATTTAAGATTTCTTGGGACAGGAGTTGATGACAGAATATCATTAATCATAACACAAAATAAAGTAGGACTAAGAACACTACCCTGTGGCACCCCATTTTCCTGGACAAAAATGTCCGAGAATACGTTACAGGGAAGCTTGACAGAGAAAGTTCTGTCCTGTAAGAAATTATAAACAAAAATAGGTAAATTACCTCTTAAACCGTGAGCATGGAGTTTCATGAGGATACCGTGTCGCCATGTCATGTCGAAGGCTTTGTGAATGTCCAAGAACACTCCTATCATGAATTCATTTTTGGCGAAAGCCTCTGAAATACAATGCTCCAGGTGCATTAAGTGGTCCATCGTGCTTCGGTATTTACGAAAGCCCGATTGTTGACCACTTAACACACCTTTTGCTTCTAAAACAAAAAGCAGCCTTTTGTTAATCATACGTTCCATGACCTTACAGAGACAACTCGTGAGCGCAATAGGACGAAACGCACTGGGGTCCGTAAGGCGACCAGTCTTTTTGGGTATTGGGATAACGTGAGCAAAATGCCAAGATTGGGGGAAAGTATGAGTGGTCCAGATTCTATTGTAAAGGGAGAGTAGTTTAATGAGTGAACTAGGGCCGAGATTTTGGAGCATACTGTAAGATATTTGATCTGGACCAGGACTGGAGCCTTTACAGGATTTCAGGGCAAGGAGGAGTTCATCCGGCGTAAACTCTGAGTTGTAGTCAGTGTTTACGCCTCCTGTGGCAAAGTTTGGGACAGTTTGTTCTGCTGCCTCCTTCCGGGGAAGGAAGGCAGGGTGAAACGAGGCGGAGCTACTCGCCTGCTTAAATTGCCGGGCTATGACATTGGCAATGGCTGGGAGGGTGTCTGTCACATCCCCGTTGTTGATGAGTGTGGTTATTGGGGTTGTGGTTTTTTTCCCGCTAAGGACATGGACCGTGTTCCAGACCTGTCCTAGCGGGGTTGTGCGGTTTACAGATGAAGTATACTCTCTGAAAGAGCCCCTCTTAGCTTGAAGGATGACTTTCCTTGCCTGAGCCCTTGCCTTTTTATAGGCCATGAAATTAGCTTGACTGGGCTGCTGGCTGAAATACCTGTATCGCCTATTACGCTCACGAAGTGCTTGTCGGCAATCCGTTGTCCACCAAGGAACTCCATGCTTTGTGTGAATTGTAGAAGTTTTCGGAATACATGCCTCAGCGGCGTGTAAAATGGATTGTGTTGCGTTACTAACCATTGTGTCAGTGTCCTCGCCAGATATATCCACATCGGCGATCACACGGAAGGTTGCCCAATCTGCTCTTTTAAAATTAAATTTAGGTGGAGGAGGGGTAGTGGCAACATCGCATGCATAAGAAATGCAGATTGGTAGGTGGTCACTTCCGTGTGAGTCGTCGCTGACATTCCAAGAGAAGTCAGGGAACACATTTGCCGAGGCCAATGACAGGTCAATGGCAGTCGCGTTACCAGTCCGATCGTCTACACGAGTCGCACAACCATCGTTCAGAAGACAGAGGTTTGTCTGTAGGAGAATGTTAACAATCTGTTCCCCGCATACACTTGACACCTCACTGCCCCATTGCTGATGATGGGCGTTAAAGTCGCCCAAAACCAGCTTCTTGCCTGGAAGCTGGTGAAATAACGACCTTAAGTCATCATCAGCAATAGGCGTATTGGGAGGCAAGTAGAGAGAACAGATAGCCAGATACGTGCCATTGAATTTCACTCTGCACGCGACTGCCTCCAGAGTGGTATCCAACGTCACTTCTGTGTGTGATAGTGTTTTATGTGTGTAAACGGCCACGCCGTGACCGTCGTGTCTTCTATACGCATGGTAGTGTTTTAGTACTGAAGGATCAGGATGATCCTCCAGCATCGTCTCTTGTAGGCAAATAACGGACGGCCTGTGTAAGTTCACTAAAAGTGACAAATATGGAAGTTTATTCCGAATACTTCTACAGTTCCACTGTAAAACGTTGAACGTAATGGTTTAAGAGTTATGGGAGCGGCCGTGGTTCTTATTTTTTTTTGCGCTCGGAGGCGCTAACCGGGGACCTCTCTCGGCTCTTGCCAGAGGAGATCTGCATGGCTTCATCTATGGTTAACTCCCCGGAGCTGGTCGAGAGGGAGCGAGCGTGAGAGCCCCTCCTCGAAGGCGCGGGAGCCGCGAGGACATGAGAAGAGGAATTGCGTTCTAAAGTGGTATAATTACATTTATTATTATCCTTGGCGTTCTTTCCTTTCTTTGGTGGAGTGGTAGAGACAGCAGAGGCATATTTGGTTGTAGTGGAGGAGGAGGAGGAGGTGGAGGTGGAGGTGGAGGAAGAGGAGGGGGAGGAGGATGTGGCAGGTGTGATTGTGTTTTTGGTAGTAGGTGTTGGAAGAGCAGATGAGGTTTTCGTAGGAAGGGAAACAGCTGGGGCAGGTGCAGCAGGCAGAGGCTCAGTCTGAATCGAAACAGACTTCATCACTGGACGCATCTGTACGCTTGCCGCGTATGAAACGCCTGGAGAAGGCGCAACGTGCGTCTCCTTCACTCGCTTCCTCGCGTCAAAGTACGAGATGCCTTCGACTGCCTTAACGGTACAGACCTCTTTCTCCAGCTTCCAAGCAGGACAATCCCGCGAGAAAGTAGAGTAAGCTTCTGAACAGTTACGACACTTCTCTACCAATGACAAACACTGTTCCGACGAATGACCCTCGCAAGCACACTTACCACAGAAAGAATGAACAGAACGACAAGCATTTCCGTGATGGCCATAGAGTTGACATTTGAAGCACCGAAGAGGATTTGGAATATAGGGACGAACGGGAACCCGCTCGTATCCTACATCCACTCTGTCGGGCAACTTGGCAACAGCAAAAGTTAAAGTGACTGAAGCAGTGTTCCTTCTCGCGCCGTCAACGAATTTAGTGATCTTTCTAGCCCCAATAACGCCCTGGTCATGCATGTTATCAACGATTTCATCTTCCGTCATATCCGCAAAGTCGCGATGGGAGGCAACCCCCCGACACGAGTTCATGGATACTGGGATCGAAGCTTCAATCTCAATATCATGCATGCGTCGTAGCTTCATTAGGGAAGTGACTTGTTTTGCGTTTAATGTTTCAACTAACAGATCTCCGCTTGCAAGCTTTTTAACATTGGCAACAGTGCCAATATTTACATCTATAACTTTTTTGATGATGAAAGAATTTACATTTGATAGTCGGGTCTGTGTCTTGGATTTGAGTGTAACAAATCTCGCTTGGTCAGGGGTGATGGGGCGTGTGGTTGTCGGGGGTGGTCGGTCAGGACCCTCCCTCCCCCTGGAGGGGGGAGGGGGGGAGGCGGCCTCAGCCATGGGGTACACCCCCCTCCTACAGGAGGGGAGCGGGACACAAGCGGGAGGACGCCAGGGAGGAGTTTCCTAGAGTCAGATTGTCTTGCCAAACCACTCTAGGGGGGCCGAACGGTGTTTATTCACCCCAAAAGCACGCTCACTGAGGCGGACACTCCGTAGGTGAGAGAGGAAAGACAACCAGACAACAGACACTTACTGTTGTCACTAAGGTGAGGACAATGAGGTAACAAAACTCAGTACATGGGTAGAGGGACACCTATATTTATTTAGATAACCTAGACCTGAAGGGCCGTCAAAATATGGTGAAAGACAGCAGCAGCAGGACGACGTGTACAGTGTACCGCTAGCCAGACTATACAATTTAGTGACATCCATGCCAAAGAGAATAGGTGAAGTAGTTGATGCTCAAGGAGGGTGGACAAAGTATTGAATGCTATAACCCATAATGATTATTGTTATCATTTAAATACTATTAACAGGAGGTATCCTGTCTGTCTAAAAATATTTGAGAGTAAACGATTCCTTACGTTTTGTATCCAGCACAGTATTTACTTTTTATTTTTACTGTGGTAATTTTACTACACTGAATAAAGAATCTTTCAATACGTATTTACCTATGTTTTTAATTTCCATCGTTTTTTCCGCTATTTTCAGAGGGAGTAGGAATGGTGAGACAGGGTTTCGAATATACTCAAATTACTCTGTAATAAACCAATGATAATTTTTCGAATATAAGGCCAAATATAACTATTCAGTAATATAGAGTTTTGATTATATTCCACACATTAACAGTTCATTAATGAAGAGCAGAAATCCTTGTTCGTTATAACAGGGTTTGGTCAATATTTGGCTGATTACAGTAAGGTGTTAAATGACGTTGCAATTATATAGCAACTCTGTAACCTCATTCCTATAAGACATGTGATATAACTTTGCATCCTCTAATGATGGTTATGCTCTGAACACACTTGGGAAGCCCACAACCCTTATTTCCACCTCCCTCCACTTCCCCGTCACAGTTTCCCTAACACCCTCACCACACACACACACACACACACACACACACACACACACACACGTCCACTCGTGTATATGTGTATTTCTTCATTTGTCTCCTATAATCTAACGCCATGTTCAGTTTACCCCTGCTGGTCACGAGACATGAAACTGTTAACAGCACGACTGCCTGCCACTCCTGTGTAAATCGTACCCATTTATTTACATTTTGACGTGTCACATATAAATTATCTATCATTAGTAGCATAACGTTATCAGCTTAAGGTGACAATCTTACGTTCAGTACACAAATAGCACTTAAACACTTCAAGTGTGCCATCTCTTGGTTTGGTGCTCCGTTTGTTCGAACCTCAGGTGTCTCGGACTCACGCTGGGGTTGGAAGCGACGCAGGACTTTTGTCCGCGACTGTACATGTCTGGGAGACTGCACTGTGTAAAAATTGAAAATGAAAGTAGCTGAGGAATAATATGGAGATAACATTAGTGTCTTCTCCCGAGGTTAATACTTACATGTCAGATATAATTAAGGTATGTTCCTATCAAATTTGTTATTTTATGTCGCCTCTATCTGTATATAGACAGTTAGGTACAGTAGGTGTTGTGTTATTAATAGATAGTCGGGTCATAGGGCGTTTCTTGACCATCTGTTGTAAGACGAATTCCTTATTACCGAGACGGCGATATTAAACAACGTCTTACTTCATCATATATACGAATGTATTGACTTCACTGTCTTAATTACTTATTCTATAACTTCAAAGGATCGTAGTGCATTGTTCCTGGGTGAACCTCAGTCTCTGACAGATAAGAAAATTAGCTTAAACGTCTCCGACAGTGGAAATCTAAGATTCTGCGGCTACTTCCTCTGATCGGCTTGCAAAATGTAAACAAACAACCCCTCAGTCTCAGTCCAAGTCCCCTCGGCTGATGCTCTGGAGCATCAGCCGACCATATCGATATATATCGATGCCATCCACGCTCGGCTTGAGGAACGCGGTGTTGTGATTGGCTGAGCTCGGCTCATAATCATTGCGGGAGTCGCTACCGAACGGGCCCCAAGTCCCCTCGGCTCATGCTCTGGAAGCATCAGCCGACATATCGATGGTGGGCGGAGCCATCGATGCTCGGTTTGAGAAACGCGGCGTTGTGATTGGCAGAGCTCGGCTCATAATCCTTGCGGGGGGTCGCTACCGAACGGAGAGTAGGCTAGTCTGTCAGCCAGGCAAAGGTAGGCTACCACCAAATGTTCACAATTCTGGTATTATATACTTATTACAAAATTTATCATTACTTTCCAAACGCCGTTATAACTATTTAAACAAAAAATACTTATATACAATACTAATTACATATATGAAGCATATCATAAGAAAATAATAAAAGATTCTAACACTGCCGATGTTGTGTTCACATACATGAGTGTTGCACTGATTGAACTATTCATTTATCAGGATCATTATTCGACTATGATTGGCTTTACTTACGTAATTATTATACCTTTTAATATCTTCTAAACATGACAGAATGCAATTGCAATGGCAGCGAAAAAACAACAGCATTGTAATACTATATAATGTTAGTAGTGAAGGTAAGGGAGTAGCCTATCCACGCTGGGTTGACACATTCGCCTAGATACCTGCACATTGCTTGCTTCAGGTTTCGATGAACACACTATAGTAGGATTCTATGATAAAGGAAACACGACAGGCTGCGTGTGTGTGAGGTGAGGCAAGGTGAAGTGACGTGAGGTGAGGTGAGGGTGGTGGAGGCCGGTTACATCCTCACCTCTATCCTCATATTAAATGAACTCATCCCTACACATTATCTCTTAACATTACTTTCTGCCGGCGAGCTTTTCGTGGCATTGGGGAGGAAATAAGACACAGAAGAGAGATTAATAATGCCGTACGAAGGAGTAAAATTAATACACACGAACTCTACTTTTGCTAATCAGACACTGAGATGGTGAGTGTTGAGTGCTGACGTGACGGACAGAGCCTCCACTTGCGGTGCGAGGGAACAATGAAGGAAAACATATCATACCTCGAACATAAAATAATGAAATAAGATAAACTAACAGATATGTATACAAAAGAATACTGCAGAACAATCCAATGTAACACCACAAGCACATGGCACTCACATCACATGCTTAACTGTAACAATACACAACCTTCAAACACCCACACACAGACAGTCACGTCTCGCGCCGACCTCACATAAATGCCATATTCACGGGATGCATTATTCACTTGATCATACTATGTCATACTTGATCATTACTAAGAAGGACAGTTATCTTAATGAATGGGCTACTTGGGTCTCTATAATGTCCACGTAAACATGGTATAGAATCACCAACTCTACATGGATCCTTCAACTTACATTTACGGACTGCGACTAACACTGTATTATTTACGTACAAACAAGCAACACCACAGCGCTCGAAGCCTCGAACCCATTCACGACCAACAAACACCCTGTCGTGAACCACTTCCAGGCACCGACTAACGAACCGATGCAAATGAATGCTTGAAAATACTTATAAAAAGCTGCAACATTTCTAAGAAACTACGTCGAACTAAACCTTATACACGTGAAGCCATTAGTTCCGGAAAGCGACAGGATTGAAGCGAGATATATATATTTCTGCAAACCTATAGGATTTGAAATTTAAATCATATTTGGTAACGTTAAACGAAATACTATTTTCCGATACAAAAACCAATGCGGGAAGAGGTCAAAATGAAGCTCAAAAAGGGGAAGGTGCGAGGCTTGGTCATCGGTACTAACTAAAACAGCAACAACTTTTCTGCACACACACACACACACACACACACACACACACACACACACACACACACACACACACACACACACACATAGTCGCTGGTGTGTGATTCATTGCATTCTTTGAAAGAAAATGTTTCGTGTGTAAAAATTGGAAAATGTTCTTGCCTTAATAGCGTTATTATTGTTATATATATATATATATATATATATATATATATATATATATATATATATATATATATATATATATATATATATATATATATATATATATGTATATCATCGCTTCCATGTAGAAAAATGTAAATGTGTATCTTTGCTCTTTTTCTTTCCTTAATCTCTCTCTCTCTCTCTCTCTCTCTCTCTCTCCTCTCTCTCTCTCTCTCTCTCTCTCTCTCTCCTCTCTCTCTCTCTCTCTCTCTCTCTCTCTCTCTCTCTCTCTCTCTTTTATTGATATTTTTTACAAATTTTCTCGGAGCTATACAGGTTAAAGGTGACATGATTAGTGTAACCTATTCTATAACCTAACTGAGCCTCAGAAATATACCATATAATAATATATATTAACCTTATATATAGCTATAATTAGTAAGAAAAGACTTAATCTAAAGTACAATTACAGGTTCCGCATTCGTGTCTCTATCACGCTCACCCTTCAACCACTGGTTCACTGACACTTTAAACTTTTGTACCCCACACATACCAACACTTAGGTCATCCGGACACATATGTGAGGCACTAAAAATGTTCCACCACCGCGTGTATAGCTGCACAAGCTGCCTGGACGACAAAATTATTAGAATATACTGTGTGTGTATTTTTGATAGGGAGGCGCGGCACGACCCAACATTGAAAAGTGATGCTTAAGTAACTTTTAATGTGAAAACCAATACCGGAGTGACGGTGGTGTATAAAGGCGAGAGGGAGAATTAAATGCTGGAGGAATGTATGATGCTTTACATTGTGTCTTCTTGCATTGTCACTTGTCTTGCAGTGCGTTAGTATATCCGTTATGTGGTAGCGAACACCTTAACGTTGGCGTTGAGTACTACAAACCCTAATTGAATGAGGATGATTATTTATCCCCAAAAGTATATAAAAATAGTTCCAAAAATAGCACATTAAGGGTGTCGGTGTGTCTCGTGTTACTTCGTTGGCACACTTGGTCATCTTCCTTGGAGTGGACCTTTCACCTTCACGAATTCTAATTCGACGATCAGATTACTGAGGGACTATGCTTGACGAGAGTATGTGATGCCTTATTAACATTGCACTGAACGGCATGCTTAGGTAATCTAATTTACATTTCACAAATCCGTGAAGGTGAATACAAAAGTGGTTGGTGTTCTAAATTTGCTTCCGCTGGCTCCGAGGTACTGGCAACGCACACGTTCTTTCTTTCTTTTTTTTTCTTTTTTTTTACATTAAAAGGACACTGGCCAAGGGTAAATAAACGATAAAGAAAAATCTCGTTTGTCGCCAGACCCGGCAAAGAAGACAGTAAGACAAATAGAAGCAGGGGGTGGAGGTCCAGTTTAACATTCGAGGTGTCTTGACATTCCTCTTTTGAAAGAGTTTAAGTCATAGGCAGGTGGAAAAACAGACAAAGGAAAAGAGTTCCAGAGTTTACCAGTGTTAGGGATGTAAGAGTGAAAATACTGGTTAACTCTTGCATTAGGAAGATGGACAGAATAAGGATGAGAAGAAGTAGAAAGTCTTGTGCAGCGAGGCCGCGGGAGGGGTGGAGGCATGCAGTTAGCAAGTTCAGAAGAGCAGTCAGCATAAAAATAGCGGTAGAAAATAGATAAAGATGCAACATTGCGTCGGTGACTTAAAGAATCAAGACAGTCAGTTAGAGGAGAGTTGATAAGACGAAAAGCTTTAGACTCCAGCCTGTTTAATAGAGCTGTGTGAGTTGAACCCCCCCAGACATGAGAGCCATACTCCATACATGGGCGGATAAGGCCCCTGTACAAAGCAAGCAGCTGGGAGGGAGAGAAAAATGGACGCAGACGCCATATTACACCTAACTTCTTGGAAGCTGATTTAGCAAGAGTAGACAAATGAAATTGCCAGTTTAGACTTTTAATAAAGGATAGACCGAGTGTATTTAATGTGGAGGAGAGGGGAAGTTGAGTGTCATTGAAGAAGAGGGGATAGTTATCTGGAAGGTTATATCGAGTAGATTGTTGTAGAAATTGACCGTCCACTACAGCAGCAATATAATGGTCAGAAAGGAAACTGGAGATGAAGGTACAGAGAGAAGGATATAATCCGTAGTGTTGGGGTCACTTGACGCCCGAGTTATCAGAAAACACGAACACGGTGAAATGAATACCCAACTCTAATCCTTCACGTGCATTATGAATCTGTGGTAAATTTACTTCAATTTAAGACGGTAAGCATTAGTGTTCCGCCGTTCAGCTGAGGCCGCTGAGGCCTTGAATGTTGATGGGCATTCCTGCGCTTGAAGGGCGACTCTCCACTTCAAAGAATCTCCGGAAAGATAAGAGATGAAAACCACAGACAAGTAATACAATGTTCACAACCTTTGGCCCAAGCTTATCCTGAATGAATGCAGGGAATAATTAAATTTTCTTATATTGATTTCAGCAGAAAATCAAGAGGATAAACAAGTATTTTTATTATCACCAACAACGGAAAACGGTGAATCTTGATCTTTATGGAAAAGTTCCTTTTCTTCTCGCATATCACTTCAAGCACCTCTTACATTTATCCACCTGAATTTCAGTATTATTATTAGTAGGGGAGAGTGAAGTAAGAAGCCCCCCTTAAGGAAAAATGCCTTTTGTATCTACAATATTGGGGTTAATGATCGGAAACAATTTTTTTAGATAGCTTAGTTGATGGACTATCAATGCTGAAAATGATATCTGCCTGTTGGGTTTTTTTATGGTTAAAATATGAATTACTTAAAAAATAAGAAAAGGGCCTTTTACCCCATGCCTGGGGTAAAAGGCTTCTTGCCCTACAGCAAGGTAGGCTTTTTACCCCAGACGGCATGTTGAAGTAAACAAACCCTCACTCTCCCACAACAATATATCATTCTTTAATTGTAGTACAAGACAATCTTAGGTACTCATACCCACTATCTATAGCCATAATATTGACATTGCACACAAACCACGTGCACAAACGATCACTGACATAACACTGTACTTACATGAAATGTGGTCAAAGGAGAAAAACACGTTCCCGATCTTCTTCCGCTGAACTGTTAGTACAAAACCCTGCCACCAGATGGTGCTGATATCCTGATCAGCAACCTGGGATAAATATGTATGTAATAAAGGAGGAACAGGGGGGAGGCCTTTTACCCCACATGGGCCTTTTACCCCACTCTTCCCTAATAGTACCAGTAGTAAAAGTGGTAATAATAGCTGATAATATTGTCTGTTGTTCGTTTAGTATATACATTTTGAAGAACTTATTTTCTCCTTATTATTTATCTTCCTTTTCCGTGTTCCTTCCCTCCCGTCCCCCCACCCCCACCCCCCTGACGCACCTTGGTGGCCGTTGTATGCATTGGTGGTGTTGTTGGTATCTGTAAGTCAGTGGTCCGCTGATACGTCCCAAGGCACGATTGACAAGCTCCGCGTGTCAACAAGCTAAGAGGGACACGCCCTACCCACACAGAGATGCCTCTGGAGAAACTCACTCAGAAACCTTAACTAAGACTGGACGTCATTTTTCCAGAGTGTTGCCGCCGCCTACGTGATGTGCCTCCGCGGGGTGACTTTGTTGCATTGGGTGCTGGTGAGTGTTTGTAGCTAGTTGGTCCACTGGATAATGAGAAAACTCAGATCCAGTTAAGGTTATTTTTATTGATAAAATTTAGAGTATATATTTAACAAAAATATTTGAATAACAAATATAAATAATTGTATATGTGCACTGTCTGAGGACAGTGCACGCCAAGTTGATGTTGTTTGCTGGACTGCAGCGCAACATAATAAATAATAATATTATAAAAAGAAAAACATAAATAAAGATATATATATATATATATATATATATATATATATATATATATATATATATATATATATATATATAGAGTACAATGAATATTGAAAAATATAATAAAAATAAAGTTACAATAGTTACGGCTGCGTGACCCGTTCTCAGGGAACGGGTATCTCACGTTCTCTATGGTGTGTAGGGGAGACTGCTACAATACTCCCCCCCTAGTGACGAGGAAGGGAGGAATGATGTCATCCTGTGGATGCTTGTTCGCCTGGGAAGAGTTCTCGCGTTGGGCGGAGGCTGGTGATGACCGTTCGACTGCGGGTGGTAGCTGGGAGTCCTGTAGCGGCGGTTGCCGAGAGGATGTAGCGATAACCGGCAGTGTGGCAGAGGGGCCGACGAGGTCAAGTGCCGAATCACCATGGAGGCTTGACAGTCGGTGCAGGTGTCGGTCCAGGTGAAGTCCCCCCAGATGTGCCGTGAAGCTCAGATGCCAGGGTGAGGGGTCGTGAAGCTGATGAAAAGAGACGATTTGCATCTGTAGTTCCATCAGCATAGAGCGACCATGATGCCTGGGAGTGTAAGACGACGACACGGCAGTGGAAGAGGGCGTCTGCTGGAGCGTTGTATGCACCGTACTGTACTATCCACGGGCGAGTAGAGTAATCCACAGGGCGATGAGTAATCCACAGGGTGATGAATAATCCACAGGGCGGTGAGTGGCGATGGTGAAGATCACTTTAACGCCGCGAGGCGGGGGGTAGGGGTTGAACATGATGACGCGAGAAGGCGTCAGAGGGTGTAGAGTGTGCGTGAGGCGGCTGAAGACGTAATAAGGCGTCTGAGGGGAGAGGGCATAAGGCCGTGCCGATGACGCAGTGAGGGCGTCTGAGGGGGCACAGAGGGTGCCAGGGTGGGTGGGAGGGGGAACCTTACAAGTGACAGCTACACAAGTGTGTAGAATATTCCCGTCCGTCGGCTCATTCTCACGAACCCCATAATGGAGGTGAGACTTTTTGCCTTGGGAGTGTAAAAGCGAATGAATCTGTAAGACCCAGGCCTTCACACTAGGAACATGTGCTCTTTGTTCAGCACAGGCAGTATGTCACTGTTTGACCTTAGCTCACTCTTGGGTCACCAATTGTTGCATTGGGTACTTGTGAGTGTTTGTAGCTAGTTGGTCCACTGGATAATGAGAAAACTCAGATCCAGTTAAGGTTATTTTTATTGATTGTTTTTTGTTTTTAAGGTTTATTGTACAAATATACAGTTAACATGTTATAAATATATATAAATTATAGAGTATACAGTACAATGCGGACATCTGTCCGCCAGTGAGGAGTGTCCTTTCCCGCTCTAAAGGTTCAAGTGGTGGTGTGTCGCGGTTGCGGCAGGTGTGGTCAGCGGGGGGGAGGTGCTGCTCTGAGCACCCCCAGGAGCCGGTCACGAGGGGTGTGCCTGACCAGGAGGGCAGCTTTCACCTCGCGACTGCTCAAGAGGCCCCCGCCGGCAGGCTGGGCGGCTGCAGCTGCACCGGTCTGAGGCGGGCGGTGGCGGGGCAGGACAGGAGGTAGTGCACCAAGGGAAGACGGCTGTGCCTCCCGCAGTGGGCACACTCCTGTCCCTCAAAGTCCTCACTCAGCTGCTCCCGGGTGGAGTACGCCAGCCTAACGCGCTGTAACAGCACGCCGTCCTCCCTGGGCTGCTGCAGGGCGGCGCCGAGGGGTTGGTAGTCGGTGGCGACGGCGTACCAGGCCGCCTGCCTCTTACTGGCCTCCAACTCCCGGTGTCGCTGGTGGGTGTGTTGGGCCCCGGCTCGCCTCGCACGCTCCTTCACCTGTCGTCGGCTGGGCGGCACATGCTTGGTGATGGTGGGTCCTGCGGCAGCTCGTTTGGCGGCTTGGTCAGCAGCCTCATTACCACGTATCCCCACGTGGCTAGGGATCCAGTGCAGCCTGGCCAGCCTCCCCTGCGTGACCAGACTCTGCAGGCTGCCCAGGATGGAGGTGATGAGCCGCACGTTGTCGCTGGGATGTGGCTGTTGCAGGACCTGTAGCGCCGCTCTGGAGTCCGTGTGCACGACCACCTTCGCCTCCGGGCGACGCTGAGCGTGCTCGAGGGCGTGAAGGATGGCCACCAGCTCCGTCTGGAGGGAGGAGCAGTGGTCCGACGTCCTCCACGACAGCTGTGTGCCCACAGTGATGGTCGCAGCGCCCGTCGTGCCGCTCTCAGGAACCACGGAGCCGTCGGTAAAATACACCGCACTGCCCGGCTCCGTGACCTCCTCCATGGCCATGAGAGCTCGCTGCTGCATCTCCTGGGGGATGCAGTGGGCCTTGCTGGCTGGCAGGGGTGTGACGGTGATCTCGGCGACGGGTGGTTCCCACGGGGGCGGGGCGTGGAAGGTGGGGGCGGGGACATCGGCCTCTCGCCACTGCCATGGCCAACTCTCCACGTAGCCGAGGATGCTGGCAGCCCGGGTGGTGTTGGCGAGCCATGGGTTGCCGCGGAGGCACTCGCTGCCCTGTGCCATGGCCATTCGGAGCCTCCGTTGCACGAGGCCCTCGGCGTCACGGTGAAGGGTCCGCGCAACATGGCAGGTCACGATGTAGTTCACCCTGGTGGCGAGGGGCACCAGGCTGGTCTCGCTCTGCATCACGCAGGCGCTGCACCACCTCGGAGCTCCCAGCATGGTCCTCATGGCGCTGTTCTGCACCACCTCCAGACGCGTCCGCTGGTTGGGGGAGAGCGAGGTGAGAACGGGCGCGCTGTAGTCCACCAGGGAGCGCACCGCCTGCACGTAGTACAGGCGCAGGACGTCATAGGTGGCCCCAGCGCCAGGCCGCGTCATGGCCCTCATCACGTTCAGCCTGGTCTGCGTCCTCTCTCTCAGGTATGTCAGCTGCGCCGCGAAGGACAACCGCGAGTCCAGCCACACTCCGAGGTACTGGTAGCAGCCAGTCCAAGCCAGTCCGATGTCCTGGACCCTCAGCTGGCCGGCCGGGTTGGCTGCTCTGATGGCCATGGCGCGGGACTTCTCAGCTGAGATTTTAAGGCCCAGCTCTTCACACTTGTCAGTGATGAGATCCAGCGCCCGCTGAGCCCCGCTGAGGTGGTTGCCTCGCCCAGTGACTACAAGGGCGAGGTCGTCCGCGTAACTGAGCAGCACGGTGCCCTCCTGGAAGGGGAGGGCAACCAGCTGCTCCATCAGCAGGTTGAAAAGGAACGGGCTGAGGATGCCGCCCTGGGGCGTCCCGTTCTCTAGCTCGCGGAAGCTGGACTTGTGGCCCTGAAATTTGACCCGGGCGCGACGGTGCTGGAGATAGTCCCGGAGCCAGGCGAGCAGTCTTCCTCGTACCCCCTTCCTCGCGAGGGAGTCGAGGATGGCGTGGGGGCTGGCCAGCTCGAACGCTTTCTCCAAGTCGAGGAAGACTGCGACTGAGGGGCGGTGGTTGACGCGCGTGAGGAGGGTGATGATGCTGTCCGCCGTGCTTAAGCTGCGCGTGAAGCCAAACACGTGGGGGTGGAGGGCACCCACGCGCCACTGCAGGCGGGACAACACCATCCTCTCGGCAGTTTTGGCGGCACAGCTGGTGAGGGAAATGGGCCTCAGCTTGGCGGGTTCCCGAGGCTTGGGGATTGGCTGGATGTCCGCCTCCTTCCACGCGGGAGGCAGGCGGCCCGCCAGCCAGGACGCATTAATCAGGGACAGCAGTGCGGCGCTCCCGGCTGACCCAGCATGAGCCAGCATCGAGTACGTCACTCCGTCTGCCCCTGGGGCTGTGTCACGTCCTTTCCTCCGAGTCCTGGCCATAACTAGTTCCCGGGGGGCGAAGGGCACGTCGGCGGCGTTGGGCTCCTCGCAGGCGTCCCTCACCACCTCGTCGCGGTGTGGTCGCAGCTGCTGCTGAAGGTGACGTGTCCTAGGAGGAAGTTGGGCGCTGGAGCCTCGCGCGGTGAAGGCGTTGATGATCCTCTCAGCCTCCTGCTCAGGGTGTGGGTGGGCTGGCGGGCGGGGAGGGGCGGCACCCGTGGCGGTGCGCACGCTCCTCCACAGCTGGCCCAGGGAGGTGTGCTGGCTGAAGGTGGCGCACCACTGCAGCCATTTTGCCTCCTTGGCTCGCTGAGATACCGCCCGCGCTCGGCTCACTACTTCCTGCAGCAGCCTCAGGGTGGTGGGGTTTGGCCGCTTTCTATACAGCTTGCGGTGGATGTTGACGCGGTGGTTGTGTTCTCTCACCTCCTCGCTATAGAACCACCAGTCCGGGCGGCAGCGGCGGCCTGGGGAGCTTCTGGGGATGGCGGCGTCGGCTGCTTTGTGGATGGCCGCCGTCAGATCGCTCTCCTGTTGGTGTAGGTCGCCCGGCGGCTCGTAGGTGGCCCACCACTCGTCCAGGACGGACTGAAACATGGCCCAGTCGGCCCTCCCGATGACCCAACGTGGCTGAGGTCTGGGCGGGACGGGTGGTGCTACTGCAAGGGTGGTGAGGGTGGCGTAATGGTCGCTGGTAAGGGTGGGATGCACCTGCCAAGTAGCGCCAGGTGTCAGGTCACCCGACGCGAAGGTGAGGTCTAGCCTCCCCCCCCGGATGTGGGTAGGCTCCCCGGTGTTGAGCAGCCTGACGTACGGAACCTCCTCGAGCAGTGCCGCCAGGTGACGGCTCGTCGCGTTGGTGGGAGACACTGACTGCAGTACGGGGTGGTGGGCGTTGAAATCGCCTGCCGCCAGGAGGCTGGTGTGCTCGGCCAGCGCAAGCAGCTCCCCCGCCTCCAGGAGGTGTCTCTGGCTCCGGTAAAGGTTGTACACCGTGAGCGAGACACTTCCCACGTGCAGCTCCAGCGCAAGGACCTCCACGCCGTCCCCGCAGTACACTGGGTGATGGACCCTTCGGTGCGGGATTGCGCTCCTCACTAGCGCCACGCAGCCACGGACACCCTCAGCCGTGGCGGCCAGCGAGTGGAGAGTGTATCCCGCCACCCTCCATTGGAAGTCGGCTGGCGTCAGTGTCTCCTGGAGGAGGACCACGTCAAGGTCATCCTCGACCACAGCCTGCAGCACCTGGTGTCTCTTGGGGCGGAGGCCCTGCACATTCCACTGGAGGATTTTGAGCCTGGGGGCGGCCGCCGGCGGCGCCGCGCAGGTGATGTTGGGTTCATTGTGTCCCTCCATCTTGGTCATTTTGATCCGCTGAAGTTATGGGCCACTGCAGGGGCTCTATTTCTGCTGTCGGGGGCTGACAGTCACCTCCTGTGATGGCTGCTGCAGCTTCCTGAAGGAGAAGCGTGCCCTGCTGAGCTGTGAGCTCCGGGCGGCAGAGGACGAGCTGTCTCACCTCATCCACCAGCCTCGCGACGATCGTGCGCACCAGGCCACGCAACTCCTCATTTAAGGCACCCGTGGGGTGCCCGCTAGTCTCGTGTGACTCCGCGGACGGTGATGTAGGCATGGCCGCGGGTGGCACTGTGCCAACCTCCATGGGTGGCGTCTCGGTGGGTGCTGCAGGGTCGTTGGTGGGCTGCATCCTGTGGCTGCGTGGGCGGCAACGTCGGCGGCGGGACCCGGCTCCATTTTGCCTCTGAGGGAGTGGCTGGGCGGGGGGATTGATGGAAGCGGCGGCTTCTCTTCTGGTCGCACCTGTGCTGGCCTGGGAGGGGGTGGAGTCCCTGGGGAGAGGCTGTTTAACCCAGGCTGGCCGTTCAGGTGGCGGTGCGGGAACAAAGCGGTGTTGCCGCTGCTGCTCGCCCTGTTGCTGGCCACGTGGCGGATCCCGCCGCTCTTGGTGCTGGGGGCCGCCACGTGGTTGCTGTTGTTGGTGCCGTTGTTTCTGGAGCGGCCACCGCATCCTGCGGCGCCTCTCAGGGCACTGCGGATTCCAAGCGTGATGCTTTTTCCCGCAGTTTGGGCACTTTGCCGTGGTGGGTTCACTGGCCTTGTGCCGGCCAATGCACTCCTCCGTCGGATGGGGCCCGCTGCACACCCCGCACCTGACGGAGTGTACGCACCTTACCTGCAGGTGGTTGAACCTCTGGCACTTGTAGCACCTGACAGGCTCGCCCTGATAGGCTCGCAGGAAGTAGGAGCCCCAGCAACCTAGGTCCAGCTTGGCGGGCGACGGCCCCTGGTGCTCGACCAGTACTTGCCTGGTGGGGATCTTGTCCCGCGTGGCACGGAGCCGCGTGGCGGACATCACATTGAGGTGGTTCTCCACCGCGTCGAGGGGGAGGTCGAGGGGGTACCGCTGGAGCACCACTTTGTATCTCCTCAGGCTTGGGTCGAGGAGGAGCACCCTGTTCCCTTCCTTGGCGAGTCGTCGTAGGAGGGTCGCGGAGGCCTCGTCCTTGGGTGTGAGGACGTACTCCGCCTTGAGGTTGGGCCTCACCTCCATCCTCAGCTCGGGATGCTCTTCCTCTAACGCCGTGATGGCCCGGTAGGCGTTTTCATGCTCCCCGAGGGCACCCAGTTTGAACTTGGGCCGCGGGGGGTTCTGGTTACAGGCGGCGCGTCGGGTCTTCCCCGCGAGGGTCCAGCCCTGGTCTCGCCCCTCTTGCCCCTCGTTTGAGGAGAGGTCAATCACTAGGGGGGCCTCACTCGCAGTGTCACTATCACTTATGTTGGCCTCGCCAGCGTGATCCAGCTGACGCTCGAGGCTTCGGGCGGCCTTCTTGGGGGTAGAGTGTTTTGGGGGGGATTCGGAGACGGATATATCCAAGGCCCGCTTCCCCTTCCTAGACACAACGGGAGACATTGTCACACTCGAGGAAGCCATCGATGGCTCGAAAGAACACGTGGTCAGGGCCCAGCGCGCGGCCCAACCTGACTTGACTAATTGACCTGATTTGACCGGGAGGATGGACACGCACGTCCTCTCGCTTCAGCTATCAGGTCGAGACTGTACTTTTATTGATAAAATTTAGAGTATATATTTAACAAAAATATTTGAATAACAAATATAAATAATTGTATATGTGCACTGTCTGAGGACAATGCACGCCAAGTTGATGTTGTTTGCTGGACTGCAGCGCAACATAATAAATAATAATATTATAAAAAGAAAAACATAAATAAAGATATATATATAGAGTACAATAAATATTGAAAAATATAATAAAAATAAAGTTACAATAGTTACGGCTGCGTGACCCGTTCTCAGGGAACGGGTATCTCACGTTCTCTATGGTGTGTAGGGGAGACTGCTACAACTTAACTTGGCGACTTTGGTGCCCCCAAGGTGAGCCAGCAGCCCCACGTGGGTGAATGGTGATATCTTCCAGGCCAAGACATGGAGCTGGATTGAAGGTGAGACGATGAGTGTGTGGCTCAAAGACGACGTGACTGTGATGTGGTGTGTGTGTGTGTGTGTGTGTGTGTGTGTGTGTGTGACAGAACGTGGGGTCGAGTGGGTTGATGAAGGCCGGGAGTAAGTTTGTGAGCGAGTTGTTGGTGGTGGTGGTGGTGGGGGGCGGCGGGTATGGGTAGTGGTGGGATAGTGCCGGTGTGGGTTCACTCGAGGTACCCCCTGCACTCAAAGTCCCCCCTCTCTCTGCGCGTGCGCGGGAGGCGAGTTTGCTGCCAGCCGCACGACTCACTCTACTGAGCGGGACTAAAATAATGTAAACAACACTGGTGTCCTATTGCCCTGTGTCTCCGGCTTTGCTCTCCCGCTCTCCCGTCTCTCTCTCTCTCTCTCCTCTCTCTCTCTCTCTCTCTCTCTCTCTCTCATCTCTCCTCTCTCTCTCTCTCTCTCTCTCTCTCTCTCCTCTCTCTCTCTCTCTCTCTCTCTCTCTCTCTCTCTCTCTCTCTCTCCTCTCTCTCTCTCTCTCTCTCTCTCTCTCTCTCTCTCTCTCTCTCTCTCTCTCTCTCTCATCTCTCTCTCTCTCTCTCTCTCTCTCTCTCTCTCTCTCTCTCCTCTCTCTCTCTCTCTCTCTCTCTCTCTCCTCTCTCTCTCTCTCTCTCTCTCTCTCTCTCTCTCTCTCTCTCTTCTCTCTCTCTCTCTCTCTCTCTCTCTCTCTCTCTCTCTCTCTCTCTCTCTCTCTCTCTCTCTCTCTCTCTCTCTCTCTCCTCTCTCTCTCTCTCTCTCTCTCTCTCTCTCTCTCTCTCTCTCTCTCTCTCTCTCTCTCTCTCTCTCTCTCTCTCTCTCTCTCTCTCTCTCTCTCCTCTCTCTCTCTCTCTCTCTCTCTCTCTCTCTCTCTCTCTCTCTCTCTCTCTCTCTCTCTCTCTCTCTCCTCTCTCTCTCTCTCTCTCTCTCTCTCTCTCTCTCTCTCTCTCTCTCTCTCTCTCTCTCTCTCTCTCTCTCTCTCTCTCTCTCTCTCCTCTCTCTCTCTCTCTCTCTCTCTCTCTCTCTCTCTCTCTCTCTCTCTCTCTCTCTCTCTCTCTCTCTCTCTCTCTCTCTCTCCTCTCTCTCTCTCTCTCTCTCTCTCTCTCTCTCTCTCTCTCTCTCTCTCTCTCTCTCTCTCTCTCTCTCTCTCTCTCTCTCTCTCTCTCTCTCTCTCTCTCTCTCTCTCTCCGTACAAAATGTGTGTTTACGTGTCTAAATAGCTTGGGAGAGGTGAGGTGACTGTCTGACTGGCACCGTGTGGGGTTTAGGTTGGGCAGCTCTGCTACGCTATAAAATTACCTTTCTGCAGCTGCTTCCCTTGAATGTCTCGACGTCTCCAGGACCTGCTTGGAGACAGAGGACTAAAGTAGAGTATTTCAGAGAACGTAAAGAAATAGGCAGAAATTGGTTTACAAATAGGGTGGTAGATGATTGGAACTGACTCAGTCAGCAGATAGTTAGTGCACAGACAATATGGAGTTTTAAGAGAAGACGACAACTTCATGGATGGGGATGAGAGGTGGGTGCAGGTAATAAGAGAGTATTGGAGTAACAGGAACTACTTAGTGCAGGCCTCCGGGCCTTTTGTAGCTTTCTTATATTCTTATGTTCGTACATTTTACTACCCAAAAGTTGGGGTTTGCATATCTTACTACACAAGCTAGGAGCCACCTCCCATGAATACTAACCTCCCCATGGGTCACCTACCTGCACCTACCCCTACTTCTGCATCTCTATTAGGGTAACAGACTCCCTCACCTAACCCCAAGCCCTCACTAGCTTCACTCGCCTTGAGAGGCAAGAGAGCAGAGTTGCACCAAGTCACATCCTAGCAGGCAGCGGCTCTAGTTAGTAGGTATGAAGTTCCCACAACCTTGCTGGGCTCCCGCACACAACGTTCTCTGAAATACTCTACTTTAGTCCTCTGTCTCCAAGCAGGTCCTGGAGACGTCGAGACATTCAAGGGAAGGAGCTGCAGAAAGGTAATTTTATAGCGTAGCAGAGCTACCCAACCTAAACCCCACACGGTGCCAGTCAGACAGTCACCTCACCTCTCCCAAGCTATTTAGACACGTAAACACCACATTTTGTACGGAGAGAGAGAGAGAGAGAGAGAGAGAGAGAGAGAGAGAGAGAGAGAGAGAGAGAGAGAGAGAGAGAGAGAGAGAGAGAGAGAGGGAGAGGGAGAGAGAGAGAGAGAGAGAGAGAGAGAGAGAGAGAGAGAGAGAGAGAGAGAGAGAGAGAGAGAGAGGAAAAAGCCTCCCAGCGTGTTTGCCGTGCGTTGCGTCCTGTATACTCCCCGCGCTCCCTCATCTGGGATTTGAGTCCACCGCAGGGCAGGA
Organism: Metacarcinus magister; assembly: GCA_029783475.1. Lineage (NCBI taxonomy): Eukaryota > Metazoa > Arthropoda > Malacostraca > Decapoda > Cancridae > Metacarcinus > Metacarcinus magister. Next base: position 198,776 of record JAPQNM010002483.1, on the reverse strand, counting down.
GGTAGTTCCCTGCGGTGGACAACACACTTCTTTGGTGGGGGAGTTGGGGTAAGACAGGTGGTCCAGTGTGGCCCCGCTGGATCAATCGGCTGGTCATGCATTGGCTAGGGTCAAGCGGCTGCTGTCTGGTGGGCACCGCAACGGTCCCGCGGCTGCCACCTCACTCCAGGCAGTGGCTGCGTATACTTCCCCCACTACCCCAAGGGCTGTTGGGAGCCGTCGTGCCTCAACATACACCCTCCCTTGTTGGGCTCCGTGGTGGGTGGGGGGGTGGGGAAGCGAATGTTTTCTTAATATTATATGGCATCTTCACCACCACTTTCGCGACCAAACTCGCTCCCTGACGTCCGCTCGTCCCCGGCTTCTTCTTCTCGATCTTCCCTTATCGCCACACTTCAGCCTTTCCGGGCCACGGGTGGTGCAACTGGGACCACTGTCCCCTCCGCTTCGAATTCTACAGATTCGAACCGAGAATTTTTGAATAATAAGCCTAGAAAACAAAGACGCGTTAACGCACAGAAGGGCTTTACAGGCCCTCTCATTCAGACTCTACCAGGTACTTTCGAGCCAGCATATTACGAACAATTCCTTGTCATCAAGTCTCTTGATGGGGTGTCTGTCATGGATCTGGACATATTTGACGTACATAGAGCACTCATTAAAGTTTGTGGACGCGAACCTAAGGTCTCCTCCCAAAGGGATGGTAGTCTCTTAGTGGAGGTGTCGTCCCCGGAAGATAGTGCTCGCCTCAAAGCGATCTCCTCTGTCCCTGGAACGCAGGTGGCGTGTACTCCACACGCTACCCTCAACCAGTGTAAGGGGGTCATCTTTTCTCGTGACGTCATGCGCTACTCAACCGAAAAGCTTCTACACGAACTGAGTGATCAGGGTGTTGTAGGAGTTGATCGCCTACAAAAGAAAGTTGATGGAGTTCTTGTTCCCACCCCTACCCTGTTTCTCACTTTCGACCGACTCAAACTGCCTGAAGTTGTCAAACTGGCGTGGCTCCGCCTCCCAGTAAAAGCATACATACCGTCCCCTAGGCGATGCTATCACTGTCAGGCATTCGGACATGTCAGTCGTTCCTGCCGTAGGTTACAAGATGGCCTACCAGCGGTGTGCCCGTCCTGTGGTACAACGGATCACGATGGCACGACCTGCCCTGGTCCTGTCTCTTGCTTTAACTGCCACGGACCTCACCCAGCTTACTCAAAAGACTGCGACCGCTACAGATTTGAGAGGGAAGTACTCTCCATCAGGACCACGGAGAAAATTGATTTTGCCGAGGCAAAGCGTAGAGTCCTTACTACGCATATACATCCAGGAGTGACTTATGCAACTATGCTTTCCTCTCATAATAATAGACGTCAATTACGCAAAACGACTGCTACAGTGCACCAAGTGGCTAAGCCACAAAATGGTTCACACAAAAATGCTGTTGCTCCTGCTGCTCTGCCCTCTACATCCATGGAGGTGTCAGAGGAACTCACTCAGACCCCTACTGCTACGCCATCACACCATAAGCGTAGCAGAAGTGAAGACTCCATCGAGGAGGTGCCCCTTCCTAAGGAGGCACGATCCTCTACACCCTCTGGTGGGCCTCGAAGGCCCCCACCAGTGTCAGCTCCGGCCGTCACTTTTACCCCAGTGTCGGCTTCGGCCGTCACTACCTCCCCGGTATCGGCTCCGGCCGTCACTCCCACCCCTGTGTCGGCTCCGGCCGTCACTTCTACCCCGGTGTCGGCTCCGGCCGTCACTTCTACCCCGGTGTCGGCTCCGGCCGTCACTCCCACCCCGGTGTCGGCTCCGGCCGTCACTCCCAACCCGGTGTCGGCTCCGGCCGTCACTCCCACCCCGGTGTCGGCTCCGGCCGTCACTCCCACCCCGCTGTCGGCCCCGGTCGTCACTCCCCCCCTGGTGTCGGCTCCGACCGTTTTGACTTTGACCAACACTCCTGCCCCGGTGACGGCTCTGGCCGTTACTCCCGCCCCTGTGTCGGCTACGGCCGTTACTCCCGCCTTGGTGTCGGCTCCGGCCGTCACTCCTACCCCGTTGTCGGCTCACGCCGTCATCACTGCTCCTGCAGCTGTGGCCACCTCACTGGCCACTGGGCTAGGAAAGACTGCAAGGCGATTGTCCACTGCCTCCACTGCTCTAGCCACTGCCATTAGGCAGGGTAAGAGCAAGAAGGATACTGGTGTTGGGAGGGTCTCCTCTAGGGGCCTCCCCACGCACCGTTAATTTTAATATTTTTAATATTTTACAGTGGAACCTTCGTGGGTTGAGAGGAAATTGGGAGGAGCTCAGTCTACTCCTGCGAAGACACCAGCCGGTCTGTGTCTGTCTGCAGGAGACTATGATTGGTTCGTCCTCCCATCCTACACCCAGGGGTTACTCTGGCTTTTACTCTCCTCATGATCGCGTGCAAGGCCATCATGGTGGAACAGCAATTTTTTTAGATAACTCACGCGGCATTGCTTTTACCTCTTTTAATATTGTCTCCCCTCTGCAGCTGGTGGCTGTCCAGCTCCACCTCAGGAGAACATACACTGTCTGCTCTTTATACCTCCCTCCCAATTCTCCAGTAGACAGAGAGGACTTCGTTTCCCTAGTCCAGCAATTGCCTTCCCCGTTTATTCTTTTAGGAGATTTTAATGGTCGGCACACCCTGTGGGGAGATACACTTATCAACCCCAGGGGAGCAATGATTGCCACTGTGGTTGAAGCCTTAGATCTAGGTATTTTTAACACCGGTGACCATACACACTACCACATCCAGACAGACACCACCTTGGCTCTAGATTTATCATTGTGTTTTCCTGACACCCTACTTGACTTCACATGGAGCGTCACAGGAGATCTTTGTGGGAGTGACCACTACCCTATACTCCTGTCTTCTCCCGACGTCCTCCCCTTACCCCGTGTCCCCCGCTGGCGGCTAGACCGCGCTGACTGGGGACTTTTTAAACAACTTGCCATAGTTGACTGCGAGGTTGATGAGTTTTTAGACATAGACAGCGCTGTCGAGTATTTTACATCTATACTCCAGCGAGCTGGTGAGCTTTCCATCCCTCAGACAACAGGGTTTACCAAGCGCCGACCGGTCCCCTGGTGGTCTGATGAGTGTAGACAGGCAGTGACAGAGCGTCGTCGAGCTTTTGGTAGGTACCGTCGACACAAAACCGAATTTTTCCGGGGACAATACAGACTGGCTAGAGCTAAGGCTCGCCGAGTCCTCAAGGATGCTCGCCGTAAGTCCCTTGCATCTTTTGTCTCCACATTGAACGTGCAGACACCTATGTCGCAGGTATTCAAGCGCGTGCGGAAGATAGCAGGAAAGTTCTCTCCAGGTCCGCCTCCGGTCCTCCATGTCAACGGGGATAAGGTATCTAACAGCCAGGCGGTAGCCAACACACTCGCTGAGACTTTTTCTTTGGTGTCCAGCCGGGCCTCGAGATCTCCAGCAGTGCGTCGCCAGTTTGAGGCAGACGAGGCTCGCCAACTAGACTTTTCATCTCGTGGGGGTGAAAACTACAATGTCCCTTACTCTCCACCGGAACTGCGTTCAGCTTTATCTTCCTGTAAGGACTCTTCCCCAGGGGCAGATAACATTACATATTCAATGATCCGTCACCTAAATTCTGGATCACTGTCCTTCCTCCTAGGATTATTTAATAGGATGTGGAGTGACGGATACGTACCACCCTCCTGGAAGTCTGCTATAGTCATACCAATCCCCAAGCCTGGAAAGGACGCCTCACTCCCCCTTAGCTATCGACCCATTGCCCTTACCGTTTGCATGATTAAAATTTTGGAGAAGATGATTAACACTCGTCTAGTCTGGTTCCTTGAGAAGGGTGGCCATCTTTCAGCAGTACAGTGTGGTTTTCGTCGATCTCGCTCTACTTTAGACGCTCTTCTGCGATTAGAAAAAACTATCTGCCAAGCTTTTGCTTGCAGGCAGCGGGTTGTGAGCGTCTTTTTCGACCTTGAAAAGGCATACGACACCACCTGGAGGTATGGCATTCTACGAGCTCTCCATACGGTTGGACTCAGGGGTCACCTCCCTCTGTTCCTCCGGTCTTTTTTACAGGACCGTACTTTTAGGGTGAGGGTGGGCACTGCTCTTTCTAGCTCTTTTGAGCAAGAAGAAGGAGTCCCACAAGGTAGTGTCCTCAGTGTCACTCTATTCAGCGTTGCCATCAATAGCATCACCGAGTGCGTCCACCGAGACTTTCGATGCACGCTATACGCTGATGACTTTTCCCTCTCCTACGCTTCCTCTCGTCTCGATGTGGCCGAGCGACACATCCAGTTGGCTCTTGGCCGGGTCACCCGTTGGGCCGATAGTCATGGTTTTAACTTTTCCCCCACAAAGACGGTTGCTATGCTTTTCTCTCGAAGCAGAGGTGATTTTAAGGATCCAGACCTATACCTCTATGGCAGGAGACTACCAGTAGTTGAAACGACTCGATTCTTGGGCTTAATATTTGACAGACGCCTTACATGGTTGCCACACCTGCGGGACCTGAAAGCGGCTTGCCAGCGACGGATGTCCTTGCTCCGTTTTCTTTCCCATGTGTCTTGGGGAGCTGACCGCACCATTCTCCTCCGTTTATATCACTGTTTCGTTCTGTCCAAGTTAGATTACGGTTCCCAAGTCTACGCTTCAGCCACATCCCCTCGCCTTCGTACTCTCGACTCTGTACATCACGGTGGAATCAGACTGGCGACGGGCGCCTTTCGGTCTTGTCCAATCCCCAGTCTACTCGTAGATGCAGGAGTGTTACCCCTCGACCTTCACCGTCAGACTCAGATGGCACGTTTGTGGTTCAGATGCCAAAGTCTCTATGGTGATCCCACTTACAGTGCTGTGACGGACACTTCACGGGACGCCACTTTCACCCAGCACCCGCACTTCCCAAAGCCTTTTGGCTTTCGGGCTCGTGGCGTGATTGAAGAGTTGTCCCTTCCTCGCCCTGCCATAGCTGTCCCACGATTATTGCCTGTCCCGCCGTGGAAGCGGCTGGCAGTATCGTATTGCCGTTACATGCCGGCTAACAAGAGTGCTATGTCGGAGCATGCTGCGAGGACTTTGTTCACCGATCATGCCTCCGTACATGAGGGTTGCACGCCCATTTTTACTGACGGCTCCAAATCCGATGCAGGCGTCGGATTTGGAGCTGTCTTCCCTGATTTTACCCGGTGCGGCAGTCTACCCCCCTGTACATCAATTTTTACCGCAGAGCTGTGGGCCATTTTAGTAGCGATAAAATCTCTTTTTACCTTGAATGTTGGAGGTTTTGTTATTTTTTCCGACTCCAGAGCAGCTTTGTCAGCCCTTGAGGATTTTAATAACGCACATCCAATAGTCTCAGAAATTTTCAACTGGCTCGTACTAGCAGCCCGTCGTGGGCACAGAATTACTTTTTGTTGGGTACCAGCCCATGTCTCTGTTAAAGGGAACGAGAAGGCAGATGAGCTAGCTAAGACTGGCGCCTCACGTCAAGTCACTACCTGCCCCGTCCCTCACAGAGACCTGTTTCCCACAATTCGAGCTGCTATTGTTCTAGTTTGGCAAGAGAGATGGAATGCCAATAGAGCTACCTCCAAGATGGGTGCAATTACCGCAAGGGCTGTGAGCCCCTGGTCTTATGCGCACGTCTGAGGCCGCTGCCGTGAGACAGCATTGGCCCGTCTACGGACGGGCCATACCCGCCTCACCCATGGTTTCCTCATGTCCTGGGGAGTTGAGCCCTATTGTGATGATTGCTTAGTTCCCCTGACTGTGCGGCACTTGCTGGTTGAGTGCCCCAGTCTGAGGGAACTGCGAGAGCAGTACCTCGCCCAGTGTCGGAGCAGAGATGGGAGTTTCTCTCTCTCTCTGGTGCTGGGGGAGGAGGCACTCTCCCCGGGACATGAAGTGTTAAAATTCCTACAGGAAAGTGGCTTTCTCCACCTCCTGTAGATTTATTTTCCTTTTTAAGTAGTATTTATGTAGCTTTTCAATTTTTAGTTTTTTTAGTACGGTGCCAAATGACCTCGATGTTGCGGCACCATGATCTATTGTCACCAATCAATTAATCAATCTCTCTCTCTCTCTCTCTCTCTCTCTCTCTGTCTCTGTCTCTGTCTCTCTCGTCTCTCTCTCTCTCTCTCTCCTCTCTCTCTCTCTCTCTCTCTCTCTCTCTCTCTCTCTCTCTCTCTCTCTCTCTCTCTCTCTCTCTCTCTCTCTCTCATCATGGTTTGAGAGGCAGTGAGTTAGGGGTTAGGTGCTCAAAAGGGGACCAAGAAAACATGTAGCCGAGAAAAAATTAAAAGATGTCCTTGGTGGGTCAGTGAGAACAAAGAAATTTGGTGTTTCAGGGAACCACTGCACCAAACACCATCATTGAAGATGATAGCACCATAACCACAACTGAGTTTGATAATTTATTAATCATTGAGCTATACGGGATCACAAACAATTGGCAAATGAGTGTGTAATATGTATGGGATGACGCTAAGGGGAACCGCCAAGCTAGGGTAAGCCCAGACAAAGTCACCCACGCCACTAAGTTTGTAAGACGCACGCCATTACAAGAGCCTTGGAGCATTAGTGGAGATATATACGACCCAGAACCATAAGTGTGTCGGAGACCCATAGTTAATTCACAGAGTCCAGAGGTATAACAATAGGGTAGCCTTAGTGGCAAAATACCACGGGCCTCAGCCACCTAGGGGCCCACAACATCTGTGCCTCATCAAATTGTTTTATAAAGGCATGCTACCATTTAACATCTATGCCTCATCAAATTGTTTTATAAAGGCATGCTACCATTTAACATCTGTGCCTCATCAAATTGTTTTATAAAGGCATGCTACCATTTAACATTTGTGCCTCATCAAATTGTGTCTTTGAATAAACAAGACTCTGTGCATATAACTTTGTCTTTAGTACCTGGTGAGAGAAAAGGGAACAAGTGGGCGTGACAATATCTATTCAAACAATACAAACGTCGTTACATTTAGAAGACGTCATTACATTTCTTTTCTCTTTCGTTTTCTCCTGCTTCAGGTATGTTAAATATCACTATATATTTTTTTTCTCTCCTAGTCTTCCTGTATAGTTTCTATTGCTTTTTCCTTAATGTTTTCTATCATATTAATTTCTATATCTTCTTGCCTCTTTTCCACTTTTTCCAGGCTATATGCATATAATATATCCCTAAGTTGATTGTATTCCCAGTGACAAGCAACACCACCATTGCCTGGTGGATGTTCACCACTTCCACCAACACCCAGCACCAGCAGTTATAGATATCTTCCTCACAAACAACATACTTAACCCTTGGCCAGTACCCTTTTAATGTAAAAAAATAAAAATAAAATGGAAATATTTAAAGACATATGTTGTATTTACACACGAGCACCTCTCTTGATTCAAACATACATACATACATACATACAATGGATTTGTACATGTAGAGGAATTATTAAATTATTTCTTGTGTTGACCGCATTTTAATTAGCCCCAAAAATTAGTATCCCTTGTAAAATTGGAATTAATAGTTAATGTTCAAGGACATCTATTAAGACGAACTGCTATACATGCTGTGGATTAATTAGAAATATACTGTTTATGTCTATTCTATTTTAATTAACCAACACATGTTTTCCTAGTCAAAATTTTGTTTGTTCCAGGGATATGTTCAAGCGCATAGAAAATTAAAGAATTCAAATAGAATAATATCCGCTTATCACTCCCCTAAAAGTATGTGCTACAGAGGTTATGAGAGAGTGGAGAGGTATCTTGATACTCTTCTCTGCCATTAGGCTCCAACCACACAAGTAAGCAGTGCCTGACGGCAAATATTGTTACCAGTTCGCATTCCAATTCATACGAATGGAAGGTGGGTCATGGGCATGAGCGTAGATGAGGTCATAATCGAGGAAAGCACGAGCGAGCCTGGTACTGCGTGATCTGGTGACAATACTAGAAAAAAAAAAGCTAGGGATATGCATCCAATGATCCGTGCTCATCGGGCACTCATAAGAATAGTATAAGGAAGCTACAAAAGGCCCGGAGGCCTACACGTGGTAATTCTGTTACTCCAATACTCCTTTATTACCTACACCCACCTTTCGTCCCCATCCATAAAGCCGTCTAGTCTTCTTTTAAGACTCCCTATTGTCTGTGCACTAACTACTTGCTGACTAAGTCTGTTCCAATCATCTACCACCCTATTTGTAAACCAATTTCTGCCTATTTTTTTTCTTCTCCTAAATCTATATTTTTCCAGTTGGAATCTGTTATTTCTTGTTCTATCCTGACTACTGACCGCAAAAAACTATCCTACATTCCCCTTATTAAAACCCTTCACCCACTTAAATACTTCAATCAGATAATCTCTTACTCTACGCCTCTCCAGTGAGTGTAATTTCAAAAGCTTTAGTCTCCTCTCATAACTAAAATTACGAATCCCTTGTAGCATTTTGGTCACCCTCCTCTGCACTGGCTCTAGCAATCCCATATCCATTCTATAATACAGTGACCCAAACTGCACTGCATAGTCGAGGTGAGGTCTGACTAACGCTAAATACAACTTCAGAATAACCTCAGCACTTCTACTTTTAATACTCCTAGTAATGAATCCTAACAACCTATTAGCCCTATTTCTAGCTTCAATTCATTGTTTTCTGGGATGGAGGTCTGAGCTAACCAGTACACCCAAATTTCTCTCACATTCTGATCTTGCTTATGTTGTACCTGTTGTGAGGATTTTCCCGGACAATTTATAGGCGGGGACAAGCCCCCCAGAGTTCCCCAACCTAACCAAACCTAAACAGAACTCACGTAGTAACCTCTTGACTGGGGAGGCAAGCCCCCAGACCCCCCCAACCTAACCAGAACTCACGTAATATCCTCCTAGCTGGGCGCCCGATTTCCCACAGATCCCCCAAGATCATTGGGGATGAGGGGTAGGCATGACTTGAAAAACAGTCATTGTTTGAAAACTAGCCATTTGCGACAGAAGAGATAGAAAATCAATCAATTCATTACATGAATCAGAAAAACACGAGGCGCATTAGAAAATCGTTGGTTAGGTGAAACTGGAAATTGACCATTTTCCCGACCAACATTCATTACTCTACACTTGTCAATAATACAATTCATCTGCCACCTGACCATCCACTCGTTTATATATATATATATATATATATATATATATATATATATATATATATATATATATATATAACAGAAATGAAATGGTGCATGCATATTTACATAACTTTATTAATGACAGACTCTTCCTCATTCTATCGCGTTCAGCGAGCGACTGTAGTGATGACCGACCACCATCATCTCCTCAACATTCTGCCGACAGCAGTACGACATTTCTACTCCCAGCGCATGCGCAAAAGCGATGTCGCCACTTTCTCGACGGTAGTCACTTTTACATGCCACAACGGTCGTCACTTTTACCCGCCACACCGGTCGTCACTTTTACCCGCCACACCGGTGTGGGTTCACTCGAGGTACCCCCTGCACTCAAAGTCTCCCCTCCCTCTGCGCGTGCGCGGGAGGCGATTTTGCTGCCAGCCGCACGACTCATTCTTCTGAGCGGGACTAAAATAATGTAAACAACACAGTCGCACTGCTGCTCCGATGCCCTGGAAGAGGATTGGTAATCACAAAACATGTAAGAATAATAATATTGGACACGAAATTAATGTATTTGAGTAGTCAAACCATCCCAGGAAACCATGAGCTGAATATATCATCTACCGAATTCATCATCAGAGCAGCAGTGCGACTGTGTTGTTTACAAATTTTAATATTGGACACGAAAATAATGTATGAGTAGTCAAACCATCCCAGGTAACCATGAGCCGAATAAATCATCTACCGAATTCATCATCAGAGTAGCAGTGCGACTGTATTGTTTACAAATTTTTAGTCCCACTCAGAAGAGTGAGTCGTGCCGCTGGCAGCAAAATCGCCTCCCGCGCACGCGCAGAGGAAGGGGGGGACTTTGAGTGCAGGGGGTACCTCGAGTGAACCCACACCGGTGTGGGTTCACTCGAGGTACCCCCTGCACTCAAAGTCCCCCTACCTCTGCGCGTGCGCGGGAGGCGGTTTTGCTGCCAGCCGCACGACTCACTCTTCTGAGCGGGACTGAAAATTTGCAGATGATATATTCGGCTCATGGTTTCCTGGGATGGTTTGACTACTCAAATACATTATTTTCGTGTCCAATATTATTATTTGTACATGTTCTGTAATCTTTGTCGTCTCAATAAAGTCTCCTTTTGGTTTTTAATGGGCCACACTCGATATGGGACGAATTCGCTTGTAAACATTGTCCAGTTGACTGTTTCGTGCGGTAAGTATTTTAACAACTTAACAAGTAGATACGAAAAATTTGCAAAAATAATCAATATCATGGAAATGAGAGTGCTTGTGAGAGTTATGAGGTGTGGGAATAGGAAATATGTATAAACAGGGTAATGTCGAATAGGTCAGAATGTGAGAGGGATTTGGGTATACAGGTTAGCTCAGACCTCCGTCCCAGAAAACATTGTATTGAGGCTAGAAATCAAGCTAATAAGTTGTTAGGATTCATTGCTAGGAGTATTAAAAGTAGAAGTGCTGAGGTTATTTTGAAGTTGTATTTAGCGTTAGTCAGACCTCACCTCGACTATGCAGCGCAGTTTTGGTCACCGTATTATAGAATGGATATGATTTCGTTAGAGTCGGTGCAGAGAAGGATGACCAAAATGATGGAAGTGATTCGTAATTTTAACTATGAAAGGAGACTAAAGCTTTTGAAATTACACTCACTGGAGAGACGTAGAGTAAGGGAAGATCTGATTGAAGTATTTAAGTATTAGAAGGGTTTTGATAAGGGGTATGAAGAAAAAGTTCTTATGATCAGTAGTCAGGATAGAAAAAGAAATAACGGATTCAAACTAGAAAAATGTAGATTTAATAAAGAAATAGGCAGATTTTTGTTTATAAATAGGGTGGTAGATGATTAGAACAGACTCAGTCAGCAGATAATTAGTGCACAGACAATAGGGAGTTTTAAGAGAAGACTTGACGACTTCATGGATGGGGATGAGAGCTGGCTGTAGGTAATAAGGGGGTATTGGATTAACAGGAACTACCTAGTGCAGGCCTCCGGGCCTTTTGTAGCTTCCATATATTTTTATGTTCTTATGAATGGAAAAGGGGTGTGAGTGTGCAGGAAGAGATGGTATTATTTTACATCTTCACCAGAACGCTCTAGAGAATTCAGGGTTATATTTTTGTATTACCTGGTGCATTATGAGAAGGTTTTCTTACATTATATTTCCGTCGCAAATTCTTAGTTGGTGAGATATTCAATGTTTTATATGAGACCTCTTTGAAAAATAAAGTTTAGTTTAGTTTGAACAAGGTTCTGTTATTTGTCAACGTAGATTAAGGTTTGGTTAGATTTAGATTAGGTTAGGGTAGGTTAATTTAGAAGCTACCAAATGTTCTCTATGACCAAAAGTAGAGAGTTGGACGAGGTGCAGACGCATTATTATTTTCTAAACAAACGCCATTATGGTGAAGATGTAAAATTTTACCGAAGAGATATTTATTGGAAAGATGGAGAGTGAAATGTTAGTAGGTAGATGGAGTACCAATTGAGGCTGAGTGTGTTGAGTGAAGGAGTAGCAGTCATGTAGTTGTGTGTGAAATGAAGATTACATAACTTCATGTACAGGGATGATAGGTGGTAATAGGTAGTGTAGCTACTGTGTGCAGGTCATATGGCCTCTTGCAGTCTCCTTATGTTCTTAGGAAAAAGATCTTGGAGTGACCCTGTGAGTAAGAATGAGGGAATGAGAGGCAAGGGATTTTTCAGTGATGGGGGACTCATATGTGATGGTGATAGAGATAAAGATTGAAATGTTGAGTTTTGCCCTACTTTCATTACTTTCTGCAGGTGTCTGTGGAAGAACAATTACCCTGAGGCTACACTATACTGAGGCTTTACTTCTACTAGAGATGGATAACACTTCCAGTGACAGGTAAGTTGTTTCTGAGCACATTAAGCTTTTACAGACATTATAATAACGTAGCACATGCAGGTGGTGAGTAGGGCTTCTTTAGGTTGAAGTTACTACAGAATAGAGCATCCTCTTTGCATAGATAAAGACAACTAAGGAATGTAGTAAAAAGCATTAACTTTTTGTTTTCAACAAAGGAACATGTCTATAATTATCTGTTTACTGTAGCTTTGCTGTTTTTTTGTGTGATGGGTTTTTACATGGATTAGCTACTGTAAATACCATTAATTTTTTTTCCCCCCTGAATCAAGTACCATAGAAAGTTTCCGACTTGCATGAGCTAATTTGTTCACTTTCTCCTAGGGGCTATCCAAGGTTTTCATAGGGGCAGAAGTGAGTTATAAAGCAATTTACTGATATAGGTAGTTACGTCACTTACTCATCTTTGAAAACACTAAAGATGAATAGAAAGCAAAACTCTATTTTCAAACACTACTATCCATTCTTCTCTTTTCTCTTTCCCTACGGAAGAGAAACTTGGTGGTATGGCGGGAAAGGAAAGCATGATTTTAAAGTGGAGAAAGCAAAAATTTTTGAATTGTGGTCTTTCTCTTAGTTGGAGGTATAGTGGCACTCATACTCACCCTGTAAGGCCTTGTTCACACTTATAATATATAGTCGACTTTTGATCCTGAAGCGGTTACGATGGTGTTTGCCTGGCCATTGGGAAAAAAAGTCGGAACACCTTAGGGGCATGTCGCGGGCATCGGGAAGTCTCGGGGCACTCTCTCCGGCGGCCCCTAAAAATTAAGTCAGGATGAACGATTTTCTGTTCATATGCAGAACATACAAGGATTCTGGATGAATACAAGTTGAAACACCTGCTACTCCCCCTCAGTTTTCAGCCCAAGCAGACAGTATCAGAATACAATACACCCCTACAACTTTTTTGGATGAACGCCAAGACAAAATTGAAGTTAAGAGGTTAGGGGGATGGAACTTGATATGCAGCCACCTCCCCGTGGTGAGTTCTGGGTAATTTGACTGATATGATGCAGAAGTATCAATCAAATTAGCAAAGAGCTGCATACTCAAATGACTGAAACAGCTTGAAATGCAATTGTCAAAAAATTTTGACTTTTATATTGTTAGGGAACATTGTTTTTTTGGTACAATTTATTTTCCCCAAGAACCCACTTGTCACATCACACTTTTAATGCCCCGGATTACTAGTTAATTTTCAAGTTGTGTCCATTCACAATGTTCATACAGCAAGTCAAGTGCTGCTAATATTGCTTATTTATTTATATTTCCTGGTAATTAACACAATAATAAACCATAAAAGGAGTGTATAATTTGTTTAATTTTCTGTGCTTCCTATATATTAACTCATAATATACATAACTCATGTACAGTAAATTTGAGACCAACATAATTACCACTTATAAGTCTTTACCTTTCCTGCCTTTCCTAAACCCATTATACTCATCACCTACCTATTTGCCTGGTTGATGATTTCTATTATAGAATAAAAAATAACTTAGATTACACCAGAATTTATTTTGACAAATTTTTCATTTAAATTAGAATTTAATGATATATAAGAATCTGGTATTTCTTTACAACTACTGCTCCACCTCTTTATTATAAATATATGAAGTCGTATATACTATACATGGTGTACTGAACACATGTGAAGGTTTCAGGCGGTGCTCACCATTATTTACCTCGCAAAACGCCTTTGAAGTTATGTTATGTTGTGTTATGTTATGTTGGTTATATTGGTTATGTTGTTATGTTATGTTATGTTGGTTAGGTTAGGTTAAGGTTGTTAGGTTTGGTACGGTTATGTTATGGTTAGGTTAAGTTAGGATAGGTTCGGTTTAGTTAGTTCGGTTAGATAAGATTTTTACCTTTTATTACCAAAATCCAGAAAAATCTAAGTTGCAAACCCCAACTTTTGGGTAATAAAATGTAAAAATCTTATATACGAACATAAGAATATAAGGAAGCTACAAAAGGCCCGGAGGCCTGCACTAGGCAGTTCCTGTTACTCCAATACTCTCTTATTACCTACACCCACCTCTCATCCCCATCCATGATGTCGTCGTCTTCTCTTAAAACTCCCTATTGTCTGTGCACTAACTATCTGCTGACTGAGTCTGTTCCAATCATCTACCACCCTATTTGTAATCCAATTTCTGCCTATTTCTTTATTAAATCTACCTTTTTCTAAAAAGAAATACCAAAAATCTAATTTGGCATCAGTGTTACACCAATCCTTTTCCAGTGTGCTGCATATCTTGCTACACAAGCTAGGAGCCACCTCCCATGAATACTAACCTCCCCAAGGGTCACCTACCTGCACCTACCCCTACTTCTGCATCTCCATCAGGGTAACAGACCCCCTCACCTAACCCCAAGCCCTCATTAGCTTCACTCGCCTCGAGAGGCACGAGAGCAGAGTTGCACCAAGTCACATCCTAGCAGGCAGCGGCTCTAGTTAGTAGGTATGAAGTTCCCACAACCTTGCTGGGCTCCCGCACACAACGTTCTCTGAAATACTCTACTTTAGTCCTCTGTCTCCAAGCAGGTCCTGGAGACGTCGAGACATTCAAGGGAAGGAGCTGCAGAAAGGTAATTTTATAGCGTAGCAGAGCTGCCCAACCTAAACTCCACACGGTGCCAGTCAGACAGTCACCTCACCTCTCCCAAGCTATTTAGACACGTAAACACCACATTTTGTACGAAGAGAGAGAGAGAGACGGGAGAGACGGGAGAGAGAGAGACGGGAGAGACGGGAGAGAGAGAGAGACGGGAGAGAATCGGGAGAGCGGGAGAGCAAAGCGGGAGACACAAGGCAATAGGACATCAGTGTTGTTTACATTATTTTAGTCCCGCTAGTCCGGCTGGCAGCAAACTCGCCTCCCGCGCACGCGCAGAGAGAGGGGGGACTTTGAGTGCAGGGGGTACCTCGAGTGAACCCACACCGGTGTTGGGGGCTCGTCTGGTACTGTCGCCAACCATCTGTCCAGCTGACGCTTGAAAGAGTCAGTCGTGACCAAGGATGAGCACTTGTTTTTCCCACAATGCACCGCGCTTATGACGCGCATGTAAACACAGATGTCACTGGTGACCCACGCGGCGCGACTGGATTGACCAACAAATGTTTCTTGCTGTGAACAATGACAAGGTGTGCTGTATACGGCTGTAATAACAATAACAGTTGTAAGAAACTTTGAAAGATTAATTTTTATCGTTTTCCGAAGACAAAGTCCTTAGTTAGGCAGTGGATTCATGCGTGTAGTCGCAAAGATTTTTTTAAAATCCAGATACTGCCAGAGTTTGTTCAAGGCGACAGACTATACAAAGCAGTACCTAATCAAGAGGAAGCTGTTCAACAAGTCTCCACATTCAACAAGATCACTAAAAGCCGATGCTGTACCTTCCCTTTTTCTCCCAAAACAGGAAAATGATCCAGGTAAGCAATATGAATCACATCGCTCCAGTGTTTTTTTCTTTCTTATTTCACCTTATTTAAGAAGGTATTTAACTATGTAGAAGGCTTATAAAAGATTAAGGAAGGTTTGTATTGTCTTAAATATGTGAAAACAAGAGTAAATAACGAGGAATCAACAAAAATAATAAACCATTCTGAGAGGAGTGGTCTTATTCTCACGGTTTTATCTTATTTTACAAGCCAACTCAGGGATGTTCAAGGTTTTTAGAGCCCAGAAAAGGTCTAGATAGCAGTAGATATTAAGGTTAGGTTAGGTTAGGTTAGGTTAATTTGCTATTGTAATCATCAATGAGAACTAACACCAAGTCCTAATGATAGTTATTTGGAACTAAAACCTTAACCAAAAAAGATACAGGAAAAGTGTAATGACGTGAAAAGAAAAGTTAGGTAGACACATGGAGGAATGTTAGATGTGAGGCAAAGGATGGGTGAGACATGAAATGCATAGGCTATAATGCGTCCTAGGGATGAATGTATAAGAGTGATATGTTAATGAATAAGTACAGTAGAAACCTTAATAATCCCTCTTAATGGAGAAATAAGGGGACCAGGTAGGAAAAATTGAGCTACCGTAGTAAGTACATCATATTTTTACAACATGCTATCTAGCAGTTCCATTTAATCAGCCAATCAATTATTTCTTACATATTTTTGTCATAACTATTTACAAGGGTAATTATCGGTTACAATGTATAAATAAGGTATGTACATTAACATATGTGTACATCAAATCCTTAATAATCTCTCATAATGGAGACATAAGAGGAAAAATGGGACTAGGCTGTGGAACTTGGCTGGAGTCACAATCGGTGTGCTTCTTTTTTTTTGTCTGTGCCGTACTAGGTTGTTACAATATATCCCAGGCTTAATGAAGGAAAATAACTGAAAAGATCCAAGCAGAAGCTTAAAAATATGTAAAGTGTCGATCGGTCCACCACTACCACCTGCCTTCTCTCAGGGTTTTGCCAAAGATCTATAGAATTCTTTTCTAATAATAACACCACATCATATTAAAACTACCTGTACAGCTATTGTCTGTATCAAAGAACACCACACTTTATATATGATGTGTAAATCCTTGAATAAAACCAACATTCGAATGAGATTCTTGCTGGAGAGGGTCTCCAGCGCGCGTCACGCCTCATGCGTGACGTCATGGCTGTTGTTGATGACGTTTAACTGAACTATCCTTATATGTCTCTCATCCTTGGTCGTGACTCCTGTCAGCTCCCTGTTTGCCTTGGGCACAGCATTGAATAGACGAGCTCCATTTCTTGTGAAGCAGTCATGTGTGAGTGTTGCTGCTCTCTGGGTTGTAGCCTCTGTCCTCTTGTGGTAGCACAGTCGTCCTTTTCTTAGGTGGCTATTTACTATGAACCCCATCGGGTACAAGCCCTTCCAGGGTCTTCCACACATAGATTACTAGGTAACGCTCACGTCTTCTTTGTAGGGAGTATAGTTTTGCGGCAACATCCTATATACGCTGGCCTTGAGCCTCCAATGCTATTTCCTTCGTCCCCCATTATGATTCACTGTGTAATATACTCAGGGGGTTAAACAGTAATAAAATACACTTCAGAACTCCCCCACTCACACTGAACCGTCTCTCTCGAACGTACACTTAAACTCCCAACTATCCTGGCGAGGTCGCCAATTTATGTTACGACGGGAGATTCTCAGGGCTGATTTCACAGTCGTCTGGTAACGTTCTTAACCACAAGCCTTACCAACCTGGTAAGAATCATTACCTACACCTCAATCCGATTTCACAGTCGTTGTTTTCGTGGTATCGGCAATCCCCAACCTGATGACGATCATAACAAAACGAAGACCTCTGATTTTGCAATGTTGGTATGCCGGAGCAGCGGGAAATGTAATTATTGCATCAGCTGAGCGGAAGACAGGCGACAAAATCATAATAAAAAATATTTGAACACTGTGAAGGCATTAAATTTAATATTTATATGTTAAGAGAAAGAAGATATATATTATTTTGTAACATGGAAATATTTGTTTTACTAGTCATGCTTCATTAAAAGCATATCTAAGAGAAAGGCTATATATATTTAATTAATTTGAAATATGGAAATAGGGTTAAGTATAAACATATTTATTTCATATAATTCATTTGTTTCTTTACTTTCCTAACTTTACTTGAATGTACCAGTTTAATTAATGAAATATATATAATATCGTATCTGAGTTGTGCTAAAATTTCAACCCAAAACAGACATTCATAACTTAACCTAACCTATTCACCTCTACTTTATAACCTAACCTATTATCCTCTACTTTATAACCTAACCTATTGTCCTCTACTTTATAACCTAACCTATTCTCCTCTACTTTACAACCTAACCTATTCTCCTCTACTTTATAACCTAACCTATTCTCCTCTACTTTATAACCTAACCTATTCTCCTCTACTTAATAACCTAACCTATTCTCCTCTACTTTATAACCTAACCTATTCTCCTCTACTTTATAACCTAACCTATTCTCCTCTACTTTATAACCTAACCTATTCTCCTCTACTTTATAACCTAACCTATTCTCCTCTACTTTATAGGTATGTAAAGGTCTTTGATAACAAATGGAACTAAAAGGACCAATAATAATACCAGGAAAAGCTATAAGAATTTTATTCTTATTTACTACCTTGAAGGTTGTTCACAGCCTGCACTGGTTTCCTGATGCTGATATAACTGCCACATTAATAAATCAACTCAACTACTATTTTTCTCAGTATTTCGGTAAATAGCATCTTCCAGACATCCTTATCTATTTCATCGTGTAAATCTTTCATCTTTCTGAGTATTTAGATAGTTGAACTAGATAAGCAAATTAAGAAATAACCGTAATATTAAAATTTAAATGATTATGGGGTCTAGCGGGCGACTCCCCCGGTTAGGACGTTAGGTTAGATTAGGTTTGATTTATTTTTGGTTTGATCCTTTTGCCGAAAAACGGTTATCATATTAATTCAAAATACATCGAAATCTATCAGAATAATATAGTTTTGTCTTGAAAATAAGAGGATACTGTTTTCCGAAAATGATTTTGTTCTCTCCCTCGTTGACTGGTGCGTTCACGCCGCCATCCAAATTCTTTAAAAAAAATTCATATTATCATTATACCCCTACAACATGTTGTTGTATTGTTAAATAATTGTTCACATATTTTTCAGAAAGTAATATAACTATATGGGAATAAGAATTTGTGTTATTTGCTAAAAAATTGCTTTGTTAAGCTCCATTGGGGAGGTCCCCCAGCTCCCAAGCCTGCGTTACCAAAGGTTCCAATCTCTGGTATGGTTTCAAACAAACAACACCGCGAAAGACGACTGTGAAATTGGATTTGCTGATGGTGGTGGAGATCGCTGCTCATTGGTAACGATCTGAACAATACGAAGCGACTGTGAAATTAGCCCTCAGTCTCTGTTGCAACTCGTGCACCCAGGCTGTAAGCAGCCTCACATAACCCACCACGGCTCCACTCACGCCGTTGGTAGTACCGTGGCTATACACACCCCCCCGGTGCTACCCCCCTAGGGTCTCAAGCCACTAGGTATTAACCGTGCTGCGCCGCTCTGGGTCGCACACGTACCACAATCCCTCACCCTTCTGTGAAACACCAAGATAACACAGGGCCACAAAGCCTAACCACTAGGCTTCACATAGAGATCGCCACTCCGTCATTACACGGAGAAAATACACACATACACGCACGTCCACTACTGGCCGTTGCGCAACAGTTAACACACCCAAGCTCAGATATACTAGCTGGGAAGGTTAAGTAAAGACGTTCTCGAGATTACCGTCCCTAACACATGTGAGTAACCTAGGGCGGGGCTATACCCCCGGGGGACATTCCACCCTTAGCATAGGCATCCACCCACTGTCCAGCCCAGGAATATAAACTCCCTGAATTCAATGAAAGCTCTTAGTCTCCCCAGACGACCTAACCACGTCCCAACTTGAATCGTGGAGAGAGGGGAGAAAAGAATATACTCTCACTGAACTCTAATACACAAGTGATAATCCTCTCTGAGGTAAACTGCCTCCTCAGAGTAGCATGTTACAATAGTACAACAATACGAACAATAACAGTACCAGCATCTACAATGCTCTCACAATAGCATACAAAAGTCCTCTCCCCTAAGTCACACCGGGTGCGAGGCAGAACTCTGAGTTCTCTTACCACAAGACGAGACAATACTTCCTCGGAGACACTAAACGAGGAGTCTACTAAGTCCCTAGCTCATAGAATATCCGTATGGGGATATTAGGAGGGCGAGAGGAATGTAGCAAAATCTCACGGCAAAACAATGCAGATGTAATTATTACGTTAAGTGGGATCCCTAACCATTCCTCTCATGTCAGCACCTCCTCCTACAATATCTAACAACCTTATAACTCGAGAGAAAGGCGAGCCACTGGAGAGAGCAAATAAAACACAGATGAAATAAGGAAATCTCTCCACTCCCCCTTCGCACGTCTACTAAGCTCGAGTCTCTGAGCGTGTTTGCCGGCCTAAGCGACCGTTACACACCCCCCTGGTCGGAGCTGCTGTCCACTTGACAGATGCCAAGTGACATTTTATACAAACAATAATCTCGTCATGCCACAAGGAATGGAACATCAAGCCCAGCTTCTTATACCCTCTCAAAACAACATCCCCTCCTGTCTAGAAGGCGGAAATAAACAGTAGTGGGCTTCCCAAGATGTAATAAAGAATGTAATAAAGAAGTTATCGTGGAAGGGCGGGGGATGACAGACAGTTGCGGGGGGAGACATAAGGGACTCGCGCGCCACACAGACTCTCGCCGCTGACATAGAAGACAAATGAACAACACTAAATAATATATCGCCCATTATGACACTTCCCCTCCCCTGGGAAAATTTTTACAAGTCTCACGAAGACTTGTAAAAATTTTAACAAAGCTTACACAACTTAACCCCGCGATAGACAGTCCGCCACGACATTTTCAGTCCCCTTAATGTGTTGGATGTTCAAGTTGTATTCCTGGAGCAACAAACTCCACCGTGTCAGCCTCATGTTCTTAAACTTGAACCGGCTTAAGAACTGAAGGGGACTGTGGTCCGAATAGATAGTGACTTCAGGACCATAGACAGGGACATACACCTCAAAATGTTGCAGGGCCAAAATGAGTGCCAAAAGCTCCTGCTCCACCACAGAATAATTGCGTTGTGCGGGCGTGAACTTTTTCGAAAAATAACACACTGGGTGGTTCACGCCCTCATTGTCCGGCTGCATGAGAACACCTCCAACACCCACCTGGCTAGCATCGACTGCCAGGGCAAAGGGCTTCTCAAAGTTGGGTGCTTGCAGGACGGGGAGACTGCAAAGCACGGACTTCAAGCCAGTGAACGCCCTTTCACAGGCGTCACTCCACTCCCAGCGGTGCCCTTTCTGTAGCAGGTCAGTCAAAGGCGCCAGGAGTGTGGCGTACCCGGGGACGAACCTGCGGCAGTAACCTACCACTCCCAGGAAACGCTGAAGAGACCGGCGACAAGACGGTGTGGGGAACCGCTCTATCGCCTCCACCTTCGCCGCGGGCGGTGTGACACGCCCGTGACCCACAACATAGCCAAGATACTGGACACTGGCTTTCACAAAATCACACTTATCAAGGTTAATCACTAGTCCTGCCCACTGGAGACGTGCGAACAGTGTCTCCACATGATTAACATGCTCCTGCCACTCTGTGTCGTATATTACCACATCGTCAATGTATACGACACAGTTGGGGACTCCATCCACCACCCTATCCATCAGCCGCTGGAAAGTGGCGGGATCATTTTTCAAGCCATAGGGCATGACCTGGCACTGATACACAGCCCCATTCACCACGAAGCTGGCGATCTCTTTAGCTCGCTCCGAGAACGGCACCTGCCAGTACCCCTTTACTAAATCCACCTTCGTGATGTAGGTGGCCGCCCCGATACGGTCCACCGAATCATCCACCCTTGGCAAGGGATAGGTGTCCGTCTTTGACAAAGCGTTCACCTTACGAAAATCTACGCAGAAGCGTACACGGCCGTCAGGCTTTGGCTGAAGGGTGACAGGGGAGCTCCACTCACTAAAGGTCCTCTTAACAAGACCTAAGCCTAACATATAGTCAAGCTCCTCCTTCAGTGCCTCCTGCTTCTGCGGATTCACACGGTACGGGGGAAGCTTAACTGGCTTAGCATCCCCCACATCTATATCATGCACCGCCAGGTGGGTCCTCCCTGGGGTGCTACTGAAGACCGCTGGATATTTACGCAGGCGGTCCATCATCTCCCGCTGGCGCACCGGCACCAGGTGGCTCAGCTTCTCCTCCAGAAGCTGGGCACTGTTTCTCTCCCAGTGCTCCGTGGGCACCACAGGCTCAGTACCCCACTCCTCAGGTACTACTCCCTCACTGCCGAAAAATAGAACTAAAGGTGCCTCTTCCTCGGCGGAAACTAAACTGCCCTTCTGGCCATCCCTACGAAAGTAAGGCTTTAACATATTTACATGGCACAGCTGTGCCTTCTTGCGCCGATCAGGAGTAGTCACCAGGTAGTCGAGGTCGCCCACACGACTCTCAACCACATAGGGGCCGCTGTAGCGTGCAGCCAGCGGCTGTCCCTGAAGGGGAAGAAGAACCAACACTTCATCCCCGGGGGCGAAACAGCGGTACTTGGCCTTACGGTCATAGTACGCCTTCATCTCCTTCTGCGCCTGCCCCAGGTGCTGCTTGGCCACCTCCAGAGCCTTCAACACCCTCTCTCGTGCCACCAGCACTGTACTCAACAGGGACTCTGGGGGTCTGTCCTGGGCATCACACCAGGCGTCCCTCACAACATCTAAAGGGCCCCGCACTCGGTGCTCGAACACCAGCTGATTGGGAGAGAACCCCAAGGACTCAGTGGGGGCCTCCCTCACAGCAAACAACACATACGGGACTGCCTCATCCCAGTCCCTCTCCTGCTCAAGACAAAATGACCTCAATATCGTCTTGAGTGTCTGATGGTGCCTTTCCAAGGCGCCCTGTGACTGAAGGTGATATGCACTGGAAAGCACGTGCCTGACACCCCAGTCCTTCATAGACTGTTCAAACACATTAGAGGTAAAGTTGGCATCTCTGTCAGACTGAATCTCCTGCGGCAGTCCGAAGTGAGTGAAGTACTTGAACAGTTCCTTCACCACTACTCTCGCATGAGTAATCCTGAGGGGGATGGCCTCAGGGTACCTGGTGGTGACATCCATCACCGTCAGCAGGTACTTGTGTCCTGCACTAGTGGGAGGCAGTGGGCCCACTATATCAATCATTACCCGGGTGAAGGGGGGAGCGACAGTGGGGATAGGATGAAGAGGTGCTACTGGCGGCACTTGGTTAGGCTTGCCAACCACCTGACAGACGTGACAGCACTTCACCGTAGCCGCCACGCTGCTAGCCATACTCGGCCACCAAAAGTTCCGTCGCAACCTCTCGACGGTCTTCCTCACACCGAGGTGCCCCGCCATCGGGCCCTCGTGTGCCAGCAGCACCAATGCCTCCCTAAACCTGGAGGGCACTACGACCTGGAGCAACTCGCCTCCGTCGTCCTCAGTCCAGCGTCTATACAAGACCTGGCGGCGCAGGATAAACTCTTCCTGGCCTCCTGCCACCTCACTGCCCTCACCCACCTTCGCAAAGCACGGCGCCAGCTCACCATCCCCTTGCTGCTCCTCCACCAGCTCAAGGGGCTTGAGCTCCTGCAGGTCCCTCTGAACTACAGGGTCTGGCGGCACTGGCAGGGCTGACACCTCTGCCCTCCTACGGCGCCGTCTCTGCACTACTGAGCCCGCAGGCTCCCTGGGAGGAACTCTCTCCTCCTGAGATACTGCCTTGGGCGTCAACTCCTCGGCTGACGCGGGTGACCCTTGGGACTGGACCACACCCCTCGAGTCCACACCTGGCAAGGGAGCAGCGCGCTCCCTTCCTCCGATACACTTCGCAGGGCAGAGAACTCCCGTCTCCCCCGCAGAGTCGGGAAGTCCCCTGCCCCCGGCAGCGACTCTCAACGGACTCGAGGACCCAAGCTGGGGCGCAGGGTGAACCTTAACACCCTCAGCCTCAGCACCAGGTGGCAACTGCGCCTGAGTGCCACCTCCGGGAAGCTCTGCAAGGTGAGATAATCCGTCAAAAAGGCTGTCCAAGCCAAACACTCCCTCCTCACCCTCAGCAGCATCCCCTACCAAGTCCAGTGCAACCTGCGGTGGCGAAGCCTCGTGGCTGTCGGCACCTGCACTATGACTTCCTGGTGAGTCCACTCCTGGCTCACCCAGAACACCGCTAGCAGGGGGGCAGGCCTCAGGGCACACTACCCCTCCTGCTGCGTCACCCCCTCTGCACTTCTCCTGTGCAGGGGGTTTCTCCTGCCTTGCCATCGAGCGGGTCACGGCGCCCACTGCGCCAGACGCCTCAGCCGTCACGAGTTGCGGCTCGTGCTCCCACACTCTACCTCCTGCCAAGTCGTTCCCCAGCAGGAAGTCAACACCAGGCACTGGCAAGTCATCAGCAACTGCTACCAATGCCTTAGTGGTCACAAGAGGGCATGTCAACTTCACACGGTTCGTGGCAAACCTGTCCACCGCATTTATCCCGCGGCACATAACCATTCGCCCCGCCACCTCCCTGCCAGTCATGTTCTTACATAACGACTACTGGGCTGCCGTGTCACGCAGTACTGTGACCGGGTATCTCTTTCCTTCAATCTCCACCGTCCCTTTACACAGGAAAGGGCGGCACCACTCTAACTCTGAACTAACTACCACAGAGGGGGTGGTGGCATTCACACCCGAGGGAGTCTGTTTCACCTCCTCACGGACCGACTGGCTTGCCAATGACACTTTCTCATTCCTCTCCTCATCAGGCCACACAAGGAGAGCAACAGGCTTCTGAGGGGGAGGTTTAAGAGTAGCAGGTGGGGGCGCTAGCTTTGGACAGTTGTACTTAACGTGCCCCGCCGTCCCACAGTAGTAACACATCACACTCCTCCCGGGCGTCTTCGGAGTGCTGCTCACACCAGCACCCTGAGACTTCCACCGCGGATCAAACGGTGGTCTACTATGACCCGGGCTACCATGCTTAGGCTTGGCACCAGCCCCAATGCTGTAACGGGACTTACCAAGGGGGAGGATGTCCTCCACCACCACCATTACTTACTACTGCCGGTCCTCTCTCCTGCATCCTCACTCCTCCTCCTCCCGGCTGAGGGACTTGACAGTGGGCTAACACATGGTCGTCAGCCCACGTCGCCGCCTCCTTTAAACTCTTAAACCGCTTCTCCCTCAACAGCGGCACTATCCCCTTCTCTGCAATATTATTAAATTGCTCCATCACCATGAGCTCCTTCAGCTCACGGAGAGATGTGGCCTGCTCACTCACTATCCACTTCTCGAAAGCCCCCTCAAGGTGCCTCGCACACTCGAGGTAGAACTCAGTAGGCCTCTTCTTGGCCCCACGGAACTGGAGCCTGTACGCCTCCGGCCTAAGTTCGTAAGCACGGAGGAGGTCAGCTTTGAACTCGTTATAGTCCTGCAAGTCCTCAACTGACATTTTATCATACACCTCCAAGGCCTTCCCTCTCAGTACATTTGCCACCAGGCCTACCCATCTCTCCTGCGGCCACGCAAACTCAGAGGCCTTTTTCTCGAACCTCTTGAACCACTCATTCACCTTCTCCTCATCAAACTCAGGGATGAGCTTCGTGCTTCTCACCATTTGACTCTCAACTGAGTCCTCTCTCCATCCTTCTCCTCCTCTCACTGATCCCTGAGGAGAATTAAGTCCCAAACGAGCCTTCTCTAACTCGTATTCCCTCTCTTTCGCCCTCTCCTCGGCCTCCAGCCTCCTAGTCTCTCTCTCCTCCTGAGCCTCAAGTCTCTTGGCCTCCAGCTCCATTTTCTTCAGTTCGAGCTGGAATCTCATCTCCTCAGACCATCCGCCTGTCTGGGAGAAACCAGAAAAACTAGGGACAGGACTCACATGAGCTTGTGAGCCCTCCACTGGACTATCTACTCTGACACCATACTGTGTCAAGTCCACACTGCCACTACCGACAGATACACGGGACGCTGGCCTTGAGCCTCCAACGCTATTTCCTTCGTCCCCCATTATGATTCACTGTGTAATATACTCAGGGGGTTAAACAGCAATAAAATACACTTCAGAACTCCCCCACTCACACTGAACCGTCTCTCTCGAACGTACACTTAAACTCCCAACTATCCTGGCGAGGTCGCCAATTTATGTTACGACGGGAGATTCTCAGTCTCTGTCGCAACTCGTGCACCCAGGCTGTAAGCAGCCTCACATAACCCACCACGGCTCCACTCACGCCGTTGGTAGTACCGTGGCTATACACACTCCCCCGATGCTACCCCCCTAGGGTCTCAAGCCACTAGGTATTAACCGTGCTGCGCCGCTCTGGGTCGCACACGTACCACAATCCCTCACCCTTCTGTGAAACATCAAGATAACACAGGGCCACAAAGCCTAACCACTAGGCTTCACATAGAGGTCGCCACTCCATCATTACACGGAGAAAATACACACATACACGCACGTCCACTACTGGCCGTTGCGCAACAGTTAACACACCCAAGCTCAGATATGCTAGCTGGGAAGGTTAAGTAAATACGTTCTCGAGATTACCGTCCCTAACACATGTGAGTAACCTAGGGCGGGGCTATACCCCTGGGGGACATTCCACCCTTAGCGTAGGCATCCACACACTGTCCAGCCCAGGAATATAAACTCCCTGAATTCAATGAGAGCTCTTAGTCTCCCCAGACGACCTAACCACGTCCCAACTTGAATCGTGGAGAGGGGGGGAGAAAAGAATTTACTCTCACTGAACTCAAACACACAAGTGGTAATCCTCTCTGAGGTAAACTGCCTCCTCAGAGTAGCATGTTACAATAGTACAACAATACGAACAATAACAGTACCAGCATCTACAATGCTCTCACAATAGCATACAAAAGTCCTTTCCCTTAAGTCACACCGGGGGAAGGCAGAACTCTGAGTTCTCTTACCACAAGACGAGACAATACTTCCTCGGAGACAGTAAACGAGGAGTCTACTAAGTCCCTAGCTCATAGAATATCCGTATGGGGATATTAGGAGGGCGAGAGGAATGTAGCAAAATCTCACGGCAAAACAATGCAGATGTAATTATTACGTTAAGTGGGATCCCTAACCATTCCTCTCATGTCAGCACCTCCTCCTACAATACCTAACAACCTTATAACTCGAGAGAAAGGCGAGCCACTAAAGAGCAAATAAAACACAGATGAAATAAGGAAATCTCTCCACTCCCCCTTCGCACGTCTACTAAGCTCGAGTCTCTGAGCGTGTCTGCATGCCCAGGCGACGGTTACACACCACCCGTCCGACCCGCCTGACAGTTGCCAAGTGACATATTATACAAACAATAATCTCGTCATGCCACAAGGAATGGAACATCAAGCCCAGCTTCTTATACCCTGTCAAAACAACATCCCCTCCTGTCTAGAAGGCGGAAATAAACAGAAGTCGGCTTCCTAAGATGTAATAAAGAATGTAATAAAGAAGTTATCGTGGAAGGGCGGGGGAGACAGGCAACGGGGGGGAGGAAGACATAAGAAGCTCGCGCGCCACACAGATGACTAATGCACAACACTAAATAATATATCGCTCATTATGACAATATATATGTGTGTGTGTTTATATATGTGTGTGTGTGTGTATGTGTGCGTGTGTGTGTATAACATTGAGATGCATGAATAATACGTTTAGCGAGGGAAGCACAGTGTGATGTGTGGGTGTGTGGGTGTGTGTGTGTGTGTGTGTGTGTGTGTGTGTGTGTGTGTGTGTGTGTGTGTGTGTGTGTGTGGGAGGGAAGGAGTCCTGTTCTCCTCCTCCTCCTCCTCCTCCTCTTCCTCATTATATATACACGTGAATAAAATGAATAATCCATTTAATTAACTATATATGTTCTTTAATCTACACTATTTTATTATACGTTATATGTAGTTCACTAGCATTAATTTCTTACCTTATTTTCACTGTTATAATCAACACTTTAACACCGTATGAAAAAGCACTTAAATGTACCTACAGCCAGTGTCAAAAAGTGTATATATGTATCGGAAACATAATGATGGAGTGACTCACACACACACACACACACACACACACACACACACACACACACACACACACATACACACACACACACCAGCCAGTCACAAAGGTGCCATAAATACCACTTTTCGACAACACAAAACGATTTCACACCACGCCATTCCACTCCTTCCACTCCACTCCATGCAACTTTTCAACATTACTCCACATAACGTTTACGACACACACATGTAAACGTTCTCCACACACACACACACACACACACACACACACACACACACACACACACACACTGTCAAACACTGTCAAACACCCAGACCCATCCAATGCACAAAGGGAACCCGCCTATCTGTATCACCCACCTTATTGTGTGTGTGTGTTTGCGTGTGTTTGTGTGTTTGCGTGTGTTTGTGTTTGTGTGTGTGTGTGTGTGTGTGTGTGTGTGTGTGTGTGTGTGTGTGTGTGTGTTCGTGTGTGTTTGTGTGTTTGCGTGTGTTTGTGTGTGTTTGCGTGTGTGTGTGTGTGTGTGTGTGTGTGTGTGTGTGTGTGTGTGTGTGTGTGTGTGTGTGTGTGTGTGTGTGTTTGTGTCTGTGTGTGTGTGTATGTGTGTGTGTGTGTGTGTGTGTGTGTGTGTGTGTGTGTGTGTGTGTGTGTGGACGTGACCTGTCTGCCTCTGTTAACACCAAGGGAAAAGGACAACGCACGCAATGAGAGGAGGAGAAGGGGAAGAGGAAAAAGGAAGGGAGAAAAGGAAAGGGGTAAGAGGAAAGGGGGAAGAGGGAAGGAGGAAGAGGAAGGGGGAAGAGGAAGGGGGAGAGGATAAGGAGAAGAGGAGGAGATAGAAGGCAGAATCTTGATGGAGTAGGATGGATGACAGCAAAATACATGCGAAAGAGAGAGAGAGAGAGAGAGAGAGAGAGAGAGAGAGAGAGAGAGAGAGAGAGAGAGAGAGAGAGAGAGAGATATTGATATTGATATATTTATTGGCCATACATGATATAATACAGGTTATGCATACAATTACAATGGTAGCCACTCGTCCAATGAGCATACGCTCTTACTGGAGTCAAGGAGATTGTCTAAGATATATGGTGGCGAGGCAGTGAAGGCCAGCAGCTTTTTTTTTTTTTTTTTTTAAGTACAATAACATTTAAGATGAAAATAATGACAAAACTAATAGTAGTAATAGTAATAATAATAAAAATAAAAATAATAATGTTAATGGTAAAGATAACAAGAGGATAGTAATAATAATGATGATAATAATAATAATAATAATAATGATAATAATAATAATAATAACGATAATAATAATAATAATAGTAATAATGATGATAATAATAATAATAATAGAAAGAAAACAGCCCGAAGAAAATAGTAATGGAAAAATTCAATATATAAAATTACATCTATCAATGATTACATTTGAAGTATTACATTACAAGCATATATTCCATGCACATGTAAATATAATAATAATGATATTGATAGTCATGAAAATAACAACAATAATAATAATGAAAATAATAACACTTAGGAAAAGAGCCATTAAAGAATAATAATGGAAATACTCTGCATATAGATAATAATTATAATATAATAATAATAATATAATAATAATAATAATAATAATAATAATAATAATAATAATAACAATAATGATCATAAGAACAAGAATATTAATAAAAAAATATATAAATATATAGCAATGTGTTAAGCTATTGATGTTCATAATAGTTATTCCAGATTATTTTCATCAATTTTCTTTTAAATGAATTAACATTGGAGTCAGTGATAAGAGACTCAGGCAGGGTATTCCAATGCCGAGAGCCTCTAGAGAGAATGCTTTGTGTGGCGTAGGATGTCCTGCACAGTGGTAACCGAAGGTGGAATGGTCTGCGTGTAGCGTTGTGGGGAAATAGTGTCAAGCCTTGGTCTGTGGTGAGGGAGTGTATGGACTTGTGTATAAATAGGCTGGTTTGTAGACTAATGATGTCAGAAATTGTTAATAATTTATATTTAATAAATAGTTCCTTTGTATATGAGAGAGAGAGAGAGAGAGAGAGAGAGAGAGAGAGAGAGAGAGAGAGAGAGAGAGAGAGAGAGAGAGAGAGAGAGAGAGAGAGAGAGAGAGAGAGAGAGAGAGAGAGTCATTTCCCAGGTAAGTCAGGTATTAAACAACATTCTCCATTTTCTTTAATAGAGAGACTAATTCAACGAAAATGTAATAAGGGTTCCGAAGCCTTTGTCATAGTTACCCCATTAGAGAGAGAAGATGGGGAGAGGGAAGATGGATCGGTAAGCTGGCTCTGGCTCTGGCTCTGGCTCTGCCTCTGCCTCTGCCTCTGCCTCTGCCTCTGCCTCTGCCTCTGCCTCTGCCTCTGCCTCTGTAACACACCTGGACTGCACTTACTTCCCTCATGTGTGTAGGGAGAGGGAGACGGGAGAGAGAGGAAGGGAGAGGGGAGAGAAAGTGTGAAGAATAAGTGAAAGGAAAATGAGATAGAGGAAGTTAACGAAAGGTGCTAAATGAGAATGAAGGGAGAAGGAAGAGAGAGTGAGGGGAGAATGAGGGGAGAGAGGAAAGTGTAGTAAGTGAATAAGGGGGATGTGAGAGAAAATTAAGATATGGAGAGAAGAATTAAATGATGGAGAGATTATGAGAAAAAATGAAGAAATGAATAATGGAGTTTGAGGAGGAAAAAAGAGGAAGTGAATGAGGAAATAATGAGGAAAAAACTGAGGAAATAAATGAAATGGTGAAGGAAGGAAGAATTAATGACATGACTGTAGAGAGAAAATAAAGACAAATAAAAGGGAAGAAGAAGAGAGGAAGAGGAGGAGGAAAGGATGGGAGAAAGGGAGGGAAAGATTAATAAAAAAAATAATTTAAAAAATGAGAGATAAGTGAAGGAGATAGGGAGAGATAAAAATTGAAGGAAGGAAGGAAGGAAGGAAGGATAATTGAGGAAAACAAAGAGAGATAAAAAAAAAGATATTGGAGAGAAGGTGGAGGAGTGTGAGTAAGAATGTGTAATGGAGGAAAGAGGGAGGAAAGAAGAGAAAATTTGGAGGAAAGAGGGGAAGGGAAGAAGGGATAGGAGAGAAATTAATAAGAGAAAAATTATGATAGAAAGAAAAGGAAAAGAGGAGGGAGGGAGAAGAAATGGTGGGAGGAGAGGAAGGGAGGAGAGGAAGGGAGGAGAGGAAGAGGAGGAGAGGAAGAGAAGGAGAAAGACTGACAAAGCCTCCCGATAGATAACATGATAAATTGATAAATAGATAGATAGACATGAAAATTAATAGACCGATAGATAGATAAATTATATATACACACAGAAAGGTTAAAATACACACACACACACACACACACACACACACACACACACACACACACACACACACACACACACACACACACACACACACACACACACACACACAAAGGATAGATTAAGACATAACTTGCGAAAAGGCGAGATGTGTCTGCACACAGGCTTAGAGAGAGAGAGAGAGAGAGAGAGAGAGAGAGAGAGAGAGAGAGAGAGAGAGAGAGAGAGAGAGAGAGAGAGAGAGAGAGAGAGAGAGAGAAGAGAGAGAGAGAGAGAGAGAGAACAAACTCAACCCTGCGCCTTAATTTTAACGGGGCACCACTGGTGCCACAGGACGAGATGGAGGTGTTGGGGGTCATCTACGATCGTGGGTTGACCTTTAAAACCCACATCGAACGTCTCGCCAGGGAGGCGTCCGGAAAGCTGACTTCTCTAAGGAGAATGTCAATGTTTCTGGATGCAAAAGGGCTGGAGACACTCTACAAAGCACAGGTACGCTCATTCCTTGAGTTTTCGTGCCTTGCATGGGGTGGAGCGGCCAAAAAACACTTATCCCTCCTAGACAGAGTGCAGGATCGTGCAGCGAGGCTCATCAGGGACCGTGGCACCGATCAAGAGCCACACCTGCACACCCTCCAACACCGCCGTGACGTGGCAGGACTCACAGTGGTGTTTAAGGTGCAGGTAGTAAGTGTGAGTCACTTACTGGACCTGAAGCAGCCTCAACGCCTGAGTCACGTCGCCACACGAGCTCTCGTACAGACTCCTGGTGTGCTGCTGATACAACGTTGTAGGACGTGGCATCAGCAGCGACAATTCACAAATAGATACGTGAAACTCTGGAACACCCTGAATGCCTCAGGAGTGATACTTAAAGACACAAATGTGCAGTGCTTTAAGAAGACTGTAAATGACTGGTTACTGAGGCAGGGGTAATTAATTAATTATTACTTATACATGTATATTTATTAATAACAGAATGAGGCTTTTAGATAGAAAAGCAATAGCATTGCTTTCTTTAGCCTGTAAGTTTGTAAATATCTATGTAATGTAGATGCTAACTTTTCTGTATGTGCTACTTTGTTTGAATAAAAAAAAAGAGAGAGAGAGAGAGAAAGAGAGAGTGAGAGTGAGAGGAAGAGAGAGAGAGAGAGAGAGAGAGAGAGAGAGAGAGAGAGAGAGAGAGAGAGAGAGAGAGAGAGAGAGAGAGAGAGAGATTCTGCTGCTCTCTTCATTCCTCTTTCAGGGAATATTTCAGAACTTTTAAGTAATTTCAAAGAGAAGGAGGAGGAGGAGGAGGAGGAGGAGGAGGAGGAGGAAGAGGAGGAGGAGGAGGAGGACACCTTACGCTCGCATTTTTTTATTTTCTATTTGAAGGAGACTTTGAACTCCTTTTGCAGGTTACCAAGAAACGGGTACACGTAAACACACACACACACACACACACACACACACACACACAGCGCCACCTTGTTTACATTCACACTGGGTTGGAGCTGCTCACATATTTCAAGATTTAGAAGAGTTCCAGTGCTTCTACAAGACCACTGGGCCGTATTTATAAAAAGTCATAAGAAGTCCTTATAAGAGAGTCATAGCTATGACGAAGTTATAACTTGCCGTCATAAGGACTATGTTTTTCTTATAGTGGCGTCATAGCTATGATCTGACATAGCTATGAGTGACTGTGCTAAATGCTACAAATAGCAGACACATGTATATAAAATATGCATTAATTGCTAGAGAAAGAGATTAAAAAGGTAAAAATATGGATTACATATTTTTTTCTTGACCGTTATGTAATAATTACGCTGTATCTCTTGTAAATAAGGGAAATTATCGCCAAAAATATATCCTGCCGCCAGTACCTAACCAGTACTGCAAGTTACATAAGTGTACTGTAAACTAGCCAGGGTTACCCAAGTAACGCAGTGATTCTTGACTTTGCTATATTCAGCCAGGAAAAATCAAGCTCTTGGGTCTAAACATTCCCTGGCCGGCTTGCTCATTTTGGCGCATGCGCAGAAGGGCTTTTGTGACGTCACTGCCTTTGACGACACTACCTATATTGCTGTATTACAAGCATGGATTCACCTACCTTCAAGATGTTACTGGAGTCGCAGGAGCGGGCATACAAGACCGCATTGGATATGGTTGTTAAACAAATGAACGACCAAATAAATAAACTGGAAACCAAAGTATCTGACCTCACCACCAGCTTAGAATTCACCCAGCATGAAGTTGATCAGCTAAAAGCCAACGCAAGGGATCACGACAAAGAGAGGAAGGAGGATAAAACTGAAATTGAAAACCTAGTCCACAAAGTTAAAGATCTAGAAGAAAAAATAATTTATCAAGAAGATTACAGCAGACGGAAGAATCTGAGGATTAGCGGACTGGAAGAACGAGGAGATGAAACCTGAGAGCAAACATCAGCGGCCGTAGCATCTCTCCTGGAAACGAAGCTGCAGCTGCCTGGTGTTGTCCTGAAACGAGCTCATAGGGTTGGACCTCGCCAGGACGCAAAGCCACGTACTGTTGTGGCGCGCTTCACTCGTTATAGTGACCGTGATGCTGCTATCAGGCGAGGGAGCCATCTCAAAGGTACTAATATATTCTTAAATGAAGATTTGTCTTCAGCATCTCTAGCCATCAAAAAAGCACAGATGCCCTTGTTCAAGCAAGCTATAGAGCTGAGGGGAAAATAGCGTTTTTCCGCCACACGAAGCTCATCATACGGGAGAAAACTGTCGACACTTCTGCTGGACGGAGGCAACCGCCATTGAGGGAAGAGGGTGCAGTCGGTGGTGCAATGGATGCCAGTCGGGACGGGATTGGACATGCTGCTGAGGGCGTGGTTACCGGTACTCAGGTGGCGGGCGCGTGGTCTGGAGGCAGTGGAAGGGAGGACGGTCGTCCAGCCCTCACTCACCTGAGTGGTACTCTGCCGCGCCCACAATCTCCTGCTACACCTACCACCTCGTCTCAACGTAATCCCGCCAAGAAGTCCTTAAGGAGCCACACGAAGAAGTAATGTCACTACTACTACTACTGCAACTATTACTACTACTGTTACTACCACCACTACTACTACTACTGTGGGGGTTTCTTAAGCCCACATTGTGCAGCAAGTAAAATGTAGAGGGAGAAGTCCACCGGTAGAATCAAACGCCATTAGTACCTTTGGCCTCTAATTTATTAAAAGAAACTTACATCTTAAGTGAACGAAATAACAACACATACATGACTTGAAATACCCACCAATAGAAACAATAAACATTACCACCTATTAATGCAACCTATCAAAGCATATTTCTATTCTTAGTCACTTCAAATATAAGCAATAGGAGGATATAATCAAACCACTGAAATATTACTGGAACTTAGGGAGTATAAAGAAAACGGTAGTGTAGTGACATTTCCAGGGTAACTAATAAAGAAACTGAACTTAAGTGAATAAACACAAAACACCGTTCTAAATCCAACAACTACTACTACTACTACTGTGATGCCACGAAATAAGCCCCTTTCAGGTTTCTTCTTCTTATTTTTGTTTATACCTTTTTAATTCTGGCGCGTTACACGACTCCCGCCAATTGAAGAATGCAACAGTCTTTGGCTACTATTTATGTGGTTGTAACATTCTTCGCAACCCACACGATACGCCTTCCAAATGTTTTTACTCACATTAACCATAAATTCTCTTTGTATTGTTTAGTTAAGGGATTTGTTTGGTAAAGAGGTAAGAGAGAGAAAAGGGGGGATAGGTAAACACTAGTTGACAACTCGTCAGGCAGGACGCCCATTTTGGGTACGAGACAGCCACGCACCCCCTCTCTCCCCGGCTGGCCTTCAGGACGGGAACGTGTCTTAATATGGTGTATTGTTACAACGGTCTCCACGACAACACAAATACACAGTGAACACTACCACAATATGTAACTCGGTGGAAATCAAAGCCAAAGTGGGGATGACGCCCAACATAATATATTGTCCTTTGTCAAGAACAGTGACCACGTGTGACCATGTTCACCAGTTATTGCACAGAATATAAGAGTATTAGGGGCCTGTAGCTATCCCATGTGGGAACACAGAAAATAAACAGTATGTTAATAGTGGGCAGCCTTCAGTAATTTCAATTAAGTATGATGTGAGATCCTTTGATCAACATCCTAAGAGATGGTTATTTAACCACTCCTAGTAATCATCCAAATCAACAATAATATGCCCGGGGAAATATTTTCAAAAGTGGGAAGGGGGAAAAATAATAGATTCTGAGATAAGGGGGATATAACGTGTGTGGTATGTATAAACTTAGGAAAGTTATCGGACTTATGTTTGTACTAGTTCTTCAGTTCGGATGACTCTTTCACTTATTATCCAGGAATAATAATAGTGGGAGAAAGTAAAGTGGAAGGAATGAAATATATTGGTTATCAAAATTTCACTGGTCAATTCTTTAAAATAACCTCTGACTCAAAAGTGGTAAGGTAAGTACTTTGGAGGTGCTCAACACTCTTGAAACAAGGATATGAAAAACGTCCAACGTTCTCACGTGTCCTGTGGAGAACTCAGCCTACTCTACCAAAGGGGTTAAATATATTTTCTTTTTATTGTAGTTTGATGATATAAAATAGTTTCACTTAAAGTAAAATAATTTCTCACAAAGGGCCCCCATGCCCCTTTACAAAAAAACCGTGGGTGGTGGCAGCAAGGTCAATAAGAGATAAGGAATTAAAGTAAGAATTAAGAAGAAGACTTAAGAAATAAATGAAATATAAATTAAATTTAGAGTAAAGAATTGGAAGACCCAAAACCCCAGCCCCACACTGGTCTTAGCGGTGGCATTTAGAGTAAAGAATTCAAGAAAACCCTCTCCGGCACCACACTACTACTACTACTACTACTACTACTACTACTACTACTACTACTACTACTACTACTACTACCATCACTACTACTTTTTATCATTACTATTATTACTATTATTATTATTAATATTATTATTATTATTATTATTATTATTATTGTTATTATTATTATTATCTTTATCTTTATTATTATCATCTACAATGCTAAACAACTACCCATTTCCTTTTAGTAATGTTTCTGATGAAGATTTGTTGAGTATTTTAAATTACGGTGAAATATTCAGGCAAGAAATCAATGAAAGCGTTGACCCATTAAGTGTGGAAGATAACAATTACAATAATGTTCTCGATGTTAACCAATTC
>JAPQNM010002483.1:135000-147500 GCA_029783475.1 Metacarcinus magister | reverse complement strand
ATCTTATGTCAAAACTCTTTGTCCAACAGGTATGGGTATGAGTTCTGATGTTGCTCAGCTACCCTTAGCCTCTTCCGAAGCAGAACCTAGCCAAACGCCCACACCACGCCCACGGCAACAGCAGAAATTAACTCCTTCCAAGTTTTATGGCTTGCTGTTTTCGGAAGAGAGTGATAAAGACAGCAGTGACACCCATTCTTCAATTGACAGCAAGGACAATGGGTGGTTGTCAAGTAGTGATGAGGACGAGCCTCTTGACTCTGCCGAGGACGAGACTCTTCATGCTGCCGATGACAGGGAGCTGCTTGAAGGCGAGGATGATGATGAGAGGCAGCCCCGCTTGAGTGAGCCCTCTGGCTTCTCGTTTGTCTGGTCGGAGGGGTCAGACTTTGTACCAGATCTGCACGAGTTTCAAAGTGACAGGAGTGGTATTACTAAAGACTGGCCCTGCAACGACGAGGCAAAGGAGAGTGATTTCTTCCGTGCCTTCTTGGATGACGAGGTGATGTCATACATTGCTGAGAAGACCAACAACTATTACCGTTGGGAGTCTCAGCGAATGAATGCCTTCGCCCCAAAGTCCAGGTTCCGGCAATGGGTAGACACCACTTCCAGGGAGCTGCTCGTTTTTATCGCCTTGATGCTGGTGATGCCGCTTTGTAAAAAGCATGTTCTCCAGCATTACTGGCGTAATGACTCCCTCGTTAGTACCCCTATCTTCAATAAGTATATGACTCGTGATAGATTTTTATTGCTGCTTAGTTTTCTGTACTATGCAGACAATGAAAATCGTATCACCAGCGACCGTATCTGGGAGGTGAGAGAAATACTTTCTATGTTCCTTACACGGTACAAAAAGTATTTCTATCCCTTCCAGAAGATGGTGGTCGACGAGTCAATTATCTTATTCAAGGGACGCCTCGTCTTCAAACAGTACATCCCGACAAAGAGGCATCGCTTTGGCATCAAACTTTTTGTGCTGTGTGACTGTGATACAGGAATTGTGCTTGACATGATTGTGTACACAGGCACAGACATTGATATACCAAAGGCCAGCAAGAATGACCCAATGGGCATGTCTGGTGCCATTGTCAAAAAGATGATGGCACCCTACATGGGCCGGGGTCATATTCTTTACACTGACAATTGGTATACCAGTCCAGCTCTCTGTCAGTTTCTACATGACAACAACACGGGGTCATGTGGAACTGTACGGAAAAACAGAAAGTTTATGCCAAAGTTCAATGGAGATAAAACTATCCTTGACAACCCAAGCTCAGGCGATGATAAGAAGCGACGTAAAAAAGACCTGTTCATTCAAAAAGAAAAGTCAGGCAAAGTTATTGCTGTCAAATGGAATGACAAGAAGCCAGTTCATCTCCTCTCCACCATCCATAAAGGCGATATAGTCACCACAGGTAAAATTCATTATAATACGAAGAAAATTATCATGAAGCCTGATGTTGTGATTGACTATACCAAGAATATGCGTTTGGTGGACAAGTCTGATAGTCAGATAAGTAGTGTTGAGTGCTTGAGAAAATCTGTCATGTGGTACCATAAGTTCTTCTTCCACATGATAGACATAACTATGCTCAATGCCTACAATTTCTGGCTAGTCAAACGGGAGATGGACCCTTCTAAGAAGCTCAAACTGCGTGAGTTTATTCACAACATAGTTTTCCAGCTTCTTGAAGAGTTTGGTCAGCCCACAAACACCATCAATAGTCGCCGCCATGCACCTCAGCCTGATCGCATCTCAGATGTATTCAATCGCCACTTTGCTGTTCCTACAGAAGAGGCGTCTGGATTGTTATGTGTGCAAAAACACAACCAGACGCCCAAGCAGACGTATGCGTGTGACGTCAAAATGCAATGAATGCAACGTTGCATTATGCTTGTACAGTTGTTTCAAAGATTATCACACGCTGAAACAACTGTAAATTATATGTACATAAAACTGTATATAAAAAAAATATGTATAATATGTAAATAATATGTATATTCTGTTTTTTATATCATAAATCATTGGCGCCAGTAGGCTTCTTTTTTTTTGTTATAGAAGCAGGATGGACTTTCCTCTTGCCTGTTATTTGACGTAAGTTTTTTTAGATTTTTTTTTATAGTGACGCCTCGATAGTTTACGTTCTAACTTGAATATGTTGAGAACGTGCGAGGCTAATCGCTGCTAAAGCCTCAAATGCATATAACATTGTAAGTCCCGTCTGAGGACAGTATGGCAGAAATTTGGGTAGTCTTTGGCCACTCGGCTGTGATATCAAATAATGACAAGTGGCCAGCAGATATCGGGGGATCGAACGCTTGTCCACTGTACCACCGCCTCCCCTTTATATAATGTATAATATGTAATAATGTATATATATAATGTTTTGTTGCATATACTAATAAGTAAAATTATATTATCCACATTATTTTATATTACTTTGGCCTTTTGTGTACACTACTTTACGGTATAATCGTATAGGTTATTTTATAAGTGAAAAATATATTTGACATTATTAGATTACACATTGCTATACGTATATAAAATTAGATTTTGATGGATACTAGAGAGAGAGAGAGAGAGAGAGAGAGAGAGAGAGAGAGAGAGAGAGAGAGAGAGAGAGAGGCCTAGCTCTGATATACTTATCATATACCTCACTCTCCAGCTTCCGAAAGACAAGTAATAATAATAATAATAATAATAATAATAATAGCGAGGAGGAGGACGAGAAACATGACAGGAGGAGTAGTAGATAAAGAGAGAGAGAGAGAGAGAGAGAGAGAGAGAGAGAGAGAGAGAGAGAGAGAGAGAGAGAGAGAAAGAGAAGAGAGAGAGAGAGAGAGAGAGAGAGAGAGAGGAGAGAAAGAGAAAGAGAAAGAGAGAGAAAAAAAAAGAGCGAGAGAAAAAAGTGAAAAAAAAGAGAAAAAAGAAGAGAGAGAGAGAGAGAGAGAGAGAGAGAGAGAGAGAGAGAGAGAGAGGTGGGGAGCTGTCACACTTCCGTTATCCAATTCCCTAGGGCTGGGATCACACATTCCACATTCTCTCTCTCTCTCTCTCTCTCTCTCTCTCTCTCTCTCTCTCTCTCTCTCTCTCTCTCTCTCTCTCTCTCTCTCTCTCTCTCTCTCTCTCTCTCTCTGTATGATTATGATTTGAAGTATGATTATCCATCCCATTTAATATGAATATATATAACGGTATATAATATAACCGCTAGAATAATTTTCTCACAAAACATCATTTGAATATTCACCAAATAACTGATTTATCGAGGAAATTTATATATGTATATGATTATATATATATATATATATATATATATATATATATATATATATATATATATATATATATATATATATATATATTAGTGTACCTTCAAGCAGCCGCTTCGTTTTCTCTCAAACAAACTACCAAATCTCGCCAGCATCTTTATTAAATTGTGCAAGTCACCGGATAACTACACAATTGAAGTCAAAGATAAGTTCACTGTCGGCTGCACATTTATGAAACTAATGCGATGATGTAATTTTTATTTCATTTTGCCATTGAGTGATTTCGGGCGTTATTAGCCGCACTGAGGGACTGAATCCCTTAGACACAGCCGCACGTTACGGGTTAATAAACCCACAGCCACGTCTCCGAAGCCTTGTTCACCCAGCTACGCTACCATAACACACCTTTACAAGTGGTGATCAGCGTGGGATAAGCTGGACAGACAGAGAGAGAAAATAAAGAAGAAAAACTTTGGCGCCTACCCGCATTCTTATCTCCAAGCCGCCATTTTGGAAGCCTTTGTCTCTATACCACCAACAAGCTTTCACCTGCCCTGCCCCGAAATCATCTAATTCTACCATGGACAAATATATTCTACCCTCTATATTTGTTACTGCTACATCATCCACGGTTTGTCTGTTTCTACTCCACCTGATCCACTTGCTGCTCCACCCACGTGATCATGCCTTGTTGACGACACCATCCTCACGCCCGCGGAAATACCATCATCTTCTAGCCCAGCAACACACACGTGGCCATCTGTCATTGACGAGAGACTCCACTTGCTCCAAATCCACCGGACTCCACATATGAGGGACTCCACACCACTCCATCCACGAGGTCATCCTTTGTCTGGCCCCCCACATACACGAGGACGCCATTGGACAACACCTCCACGCCCACATATACGAGGATTCCACATACGAGGGACCCACTTCCACCTACGCTGGACTCCACATCCACGCCAAGAGGACTCCACTTCACGTCCAATCCACTACAAAGGATTCACTTGAGTTATTTTTCTTTTTTCTGCTATCTGAGTCTGTGAAGTGCTTTTTATTTTTATTTTTGTAACTCAGAAGTGTTTCTTAACATATTTATTTATCTTGTCCGCCATTTTGATCCACCTCCATTGTATTTTCAAAGCGGCCATTTTGAAATTTGGTCTTGGTCTGAAAACGATCTTAAGCTTGTTTTTAAGCAGCCATCTTGCTTGTTTACATAGCGGCCATTTTGAAAATTACTTGAAAATTACTTGAGCCTCAATACAGTCCACTGGAAAAGACTTGTACTTTATTTTTTATATGACTTTATTTTTATTTACAGTGAAACATTTATTTATAACTTTTCTGTGTTTGCACATTGTACTAAGTTTACTATACATTGCAGCAACTGAAGCAACGCCCAGACCCGATTGAACATTTCTGTACAAGACCTGTGCTGCAGTTACGTACATCCCGGACGAGTCTATTATACGTTTGTGAGTCTTTACTGATTGTAAAGCGGGTTTATATTCATTTTTACTGGGTGTTACTTAATTATTTTTAGCGGGTTCTGAATTACTTATTTCTTGTGTTCGACATACACATTGTATACTGAGATGTTTACGGTGTTCCAATACACCTTATATTGTATCCGCCTTCGGGTGAACTGAGTATTATTTCTAATCTGAACTGAGTATTGTCTCTGATCTGAACTGAGTATTTTACGGTGTTAAACCCACCCTGTCTTATCGCCTTCGGGTTCGATTTATTATACGGTGTACTACACACACCCTGTCTTATGCCTCTGTGCGACTCAGTTATTACTACACGGTGTACTACACACACCCTGTCTTATGCCTCTGTGCGACTCAGTTATTACTATACGGTGTACTACACACACCCTGTCTTATGCCTCTGTGCGACTCAGTTATTACTATACGGTGTACTACACACACCCTGTCTTATGCCTCTGTGCGACTCAGTTATTATACGGTGTATCACACACCTTAGTATTGCATCTATCTCCAGGGTATACTATTTTATTTACTTATTATGTGTTGCCAATTGTCTTAGAATTTTTACTATTGTTGCCTTCGAAGTAGAAAATTGTGGTGTATTTCATATTTTCTTTTTGCATTATATAAATATATTTTTTATGCGTGCCACCCATTTTTGTATGTATTTCTTTTCATTTCTGATGTCTCAGTTCCTGCACAGTAATGTCACCATCCACGGGTGTCCTCGTTTCACCCGGTGTTTTTCGAAATGGGGACATTTCGCTGGTGGTGGCCGAGCAGTGTAGTATATTAGAGTCTTCTTTGATGATTGTTTTTCTCTAATACAAGGCAGGAATGGTAAGACAAGGCTGAGTTTTCTTATGTCTTATTTGTTGATACAGACTGAATATATTCGGGTAGCCGAGAGAGATTCGAGTTGGCAGTTGTGACTGAGAGGACCGAATGACTGATCTCGCCAGAGTCTGAAGGTGATCTCCTTGGATCTGATAGCAGCCTGGCTGGGTCGAGGGATGAAGGATAAGGAACTGCCATCCCGACTTGAGAGATTCCTTAGGAGTCAAGAGCGGATAAGGAGTGATAGTCACAGTACTCGTGGACACCTGCGAAAAGTGATATAGGACTCTAGGGAGTTTTGAGAAAACATGAACCTGTTAATCCGATAATTGGAAGGGTCGCCATCTCCTGGGATTAAGACTAGGCCAGGTGCGGGGATGTATCAACTTTCTCTCTCTCGGCTTCTAATACAGAGGGATTATGACTACTATTTATAGATAGAATGATACAATGCTTCTCCCCTTGGAAACATACGTCCTCGTATATTAAGAAAAGACAGAGGGGGAATGTTGAAAATGAAGTTGTTTGGAAATTATACAATGCAACAAACAACACATGAATACGAGTACATAGAATTGAATATGAATATACAGAATATATATATACAGAAAATGACACAGGAACATACATATATATACAAAAATGACACAGGAATTTATATACATATATATATATATATATATGTAGGAAATGACACAGGAAATATATACATACATATATATAAAAAATGACACATGAAATGAAAGACTACTAGACTAGGCGAGATCTCAGATTGTATCTGGGAACTAATGGAAGAGGGGGTGAAGGTGGCTGACTTACAACGCTGTCAGGCGCATGGCTTGGAAGTGGAGAGACAGACTCGATTTCGAAACCACGATCGACTCTTTTGAGGTGGTCTTTGTGTATTAAACTCTCTCTGCCTGACTTAAGGTTGCGGAGTTTTACCTTATGTCCATTCATGATATCGGACACACGGTGAGGTCCGTCGAATAGTGGATCGAGCTTAGAGTGGCGGTCTTGGATCCTTGTGAACACGATGTCACCGATTTCGATTTCGTGCGTTTTGGCACGCTGGTGCTGTTTATTTAGCATAGATTCTTGAGAGTCTGCAAGATTGTCACGGACGGAAATATGAATTCGCTGAAAAGCTGAGACGCGATTTCTTATATAATCGTCAATGTTGTAGGGCGGACGAGGCTCAGAAGAGAGGAACTCATATGGAAGTTTCTTGTCCGAGCCATATAATATGAAATGCGGTGACTCGTTGATAGCTGAATGAATCGCAGCGTTGAGAGAACACGCGACAAATGGAATGTGTTCATCCCATGAGGAGCTTGAACCGGCAATGAAACGTAATATGTCGAGGATCCGACGGTTTGCTCTTTCAACTTTTCCGTTCGCCTGAGG
Source organism: Metacarcinus magister (assembly GCA_029783475.1). Lineage (NCBI taxonomy): Eukaryota > Metazoa > Arthropoda > Malacostraca > Decapoda > Cancridae > Metacarcinus > Metacarcinus magister. Next base: position 140,481 of record JAPQNM010002483.1, on the reverse strand, counting down.
AGAATATGGAATGATGTTACACTTTTTGATATGAAATGACTCGCAGACAGCCTTCAGCATGGCATTGTTGAATTCTGTGCCATTATCCGACAGTAGCACCTTAGGGGACGCATATCTGCAGATAACTTCGTCTATTATTGTTCGTGCAATTGATCGTGCAGATTTGTCCTTGAGAGGAACCAAGATACTGAAACGTGAAAAGCTATCAATGCAAACGAGCAAGTAGTTGAAACCGTTTTCAGTCAAAGGAAGTTTCAACACGTCGACTGACAGACTGTCCCATGGCGCATGAGGTATAGGATAAGCGAGATTTGGAGATTCATGATGGAGAGAGGGGCGATGCTCAGCGCAAGAGGCGCATAAGAGGCAGTGACGAGTGATGTCTTTCCTCATGGAAGGCCAGAAATACGACCTTTGAGCTTGTTTGAATGATCTATCTTTGCCTGGGTGACCAGCAAGAGGTGAGTCATGAATGTGATACAAGATAGTTGGCACTAGGGCTTCTGGAATGACAAGCTGAGAGGCATGATGTAAATCATCGTCCTCAGATATGACAGTACTAGATTTATAGAGGACGTCATCTCGAAGCAGAAGGGAGTCTGGAGAGAATGGCAAGCTTGGAAGGTTACTGGCATCACCTGATTCAAGGTAGTAAATGAGACGTGAGCAGAAATGGTCAGAGCGTTGAGAGGATCTGACTTCTTCAATAGTAGGAAGTGACTGTGATGCTGTGAGCAGCGCAACAGGAGCGACATGACGGGACAGAGCGTCAGCGACAGAATTAGCTTTACCTGGGATGTGCGCGAATGAAGGATTATATTCTTGAACGGTGAGTTGCCAACGGGCAAATTTTCCAGTTAAGCTGGTTCCTTTGAATAATTCTGTGACAGCGAAATGATCGGTCAGAACGTGGATGCGATATCCGAGTATTATGTCTTTGAAATGACGAAGTGACCAAACCACTGCGAGAGCTTCGTGGTGTGTGACGCTGTAATTGCGTTCAGCAGCATTGAGCAAACGACTGGCGAAAGCAACGGCGCGTGATTTACCGTTGTCGTCATGTTGCATGAGGACAGAGCCGATACCTATGTTTGACGCGTCAGTGCAAAGGGTAAAGTCCTTGTTGAAGTCGGGAAAAGCGAGGACGGGAGCGTTGCATAAGGCTTGTTTGAGGGTAGTGAATGCATTCTCGCGCTCGTCTGTCCATTCGAATTCTATGTTTCTTTTAAACAGTGATGTGAGAGGTTGAGCGATTTTACTGAAATCCTTGATGAATTGGCGATAAAATCCTGCGAGACCAATGAAGCTACGAACGTCGTCAGCAGAATTAGGAGTCGGAAACTGTGATATTGCATGAATTTTGTCATCAAGGGTGTGGATACCATCTTTGTCGACTTTATGTCCTAAGAATTTGATTTCGCGTTTGAGGAACTGGCATTTACTGAGTTTTAGCGTTAAACCGGCTTTCGCGAAACGTGACAGAACGTCTGATAAGGTATCGAGGTGTTCGGGAAGGTCTTTTGACGCGACTATTACGTCGTCCAAGTAGCAAAACACCGAATTACCTAAGAGGCCAGAGAGAGTTGAGTTCATTAGGCGCATGAAGGTTAAGGGTGAATTTCTGAGACCCATGGCCATACGCTTGAAGGCGTATTGGCCAGATGATGTGGTGAACGCTGTGTATTTCCGTGAACTTTCTTCCAGTTCGACCTGGAAAAATCCAGACTGAAGGTCGAGGGTAGAAAATACACTATTTGAATCACCTATTGACTGGAGGAGATCAGATAACACTGGCATTGGAAATCGATCGGGAATCGTCGCGGCGTTTAAACCACGGAAATCGACGACGACTCTCCACTCACCATTTGACTTGGGCACGAGGAACAGCGGGGCATTGAATGGCGAGGCCGCTGGTTCTATAATGTCCTCGTCCAGCATGGCTCTGACAGCGTCGTCTATCAACGTCCTGCGGCTATGCGGGATGCGATAAGCCGGGACGTATGTAGGAGTCGAGCCTGGAGTGAGGTAGATGGAATGGTAGACCGCATCGGTCTTTCCCAGGGGTTCACCAGGAAGGGAGACACAGGACCTGTAAGCCGATAATAGGGCGAGTAAATTTGGTCTTGACTCAGGGAAATCTACATCACCAAGATGCTGAGCAAGTAGAGGGGAAGGCTGTGATGGAGAGTCTGTGACAGGTGGTGTAGACAATGAAATATGACAAGGTGATGAGTCGACAGGGGTGACAGGGGCAGGATAGGGCAGAATTTCCCCTAGAGTCACGCCGGATTTAAGGAATATAGGATGATTAGTTAGATTTTGAATTGCAATACGGCAAGAACCATCATCCTCGAGAGTCGTAAGAACGGACTCTAGACTAATACCTTTCACTCGAGTAGAGTCGGGCAAACATAATAGGTCTGTCCCGGGGAGCACACCTTTGACGGCAACTCGCACCAAACAAAGGTCGGTCTGTGTGACTACCACAGGGGAGGTCAACACAGCTTTCCTGAGTCTGGCGGTCGAGAGGACGTCAGAGAGTGTTGTGGGGGGGGGAGGTTGTTGTTGTCGCTGGGCAGCGCTTCGCTAAGCGAGTCGGCTGGCGTGGAGGATGACAAGGGAGGGGCAGGTATTACTGAGGGTGACTTGGGCAGGGAGGTAGAGACGGGAGGTGAGTCATGGCCAGACGTAGACGTGGCGATATAGACATCAGGTGAAGACAGAGACTCATGGGAGGGAGAGGCGGAGATGAAGGTACCATTCTGGGCAATTTGATGAATGGAAGGGAAAAGTGAGATGTTGAAATGTGCCATAGTATGGTAGCCTATTAACATGTCAGCTGAGAAACATACATCATCAATGACATAGAAATAATCTGATATGCAAGGTTCAAGTGGAGACAAGGAGACATCGAGGAGGACCTTGCTATGAGGCATGACAATGTTACCAGATATTCCACTAACGGTGATATCCGGAGGATAACTCTGAATTTTATGCCTTGAGGCGACAGAAAGTTTGTCAAAAGCATGAGATTTGATAATGTTTACCGCAGCGCCAGAATCAAAAAACGCGCGGCATGTCTGAGAAGCTGAGTTGACAGCAGTAGTAAGGCCTTGAAAGAATCCGGAGGATTTTACAGGAATACAAGGAAGAGGCGCTTGCTGAATTTCAAAGTGAACACGTGTTTTAGAAAACTTGTTGGAGGTAGAAGGTGAAGTTTTGAGAATTGGTTTAAGGATTACGGGGGTGTTTTGAGGCTTTGGCGCGAGTCGTTTCCCGAATGCTGAGAAGAAGATTGCATCTCCGATTTATATAATCGGCATTCCGCTAGCGAGTGACCACGTCTGTTGTGAAGGGAGCAGAAAGCATTTGGGTTGTATTGAGAGCGACCTTGGTCGTTGAGCAAGACGCGACAGTGAGCTGATACATGCCCTTTGAGTTCACATCGATGACAAGTTACGTTACTTGACTTTGAGCGATGACGAGATTGTGATCTATAGCGTGAGAAAGGGCGAGAACGTGGAGATGGTGTGCGACTGGGAGAATCGTGGTACCGAGAAGCTGGACTGCGAGGTGTCTGAATTAAACTGACTGGTTGAATTACTGGTGGTGGTGATTTCTCCGAAATTTTCTTACATAGATCGTACAGAAAATCTTCTTTGCTGAATTTAATGTCGCTTGCTACTGTGAATGCCGGTGAGTCGAGCTGAACAAGGAACAGGAAATATGACATGAGCCGTTTGAAATCCTCAAAAGATATTTTTCCGTTCTCGTCTATCCACTGTGAAGTTTTCATCTGGTCTGTTAATTCTGCGCTTAGAGAGGATGCAATATTCTCTGCTTTATATACATCATGCGTAGAACGGGCGACATGAGTGAGAGTTTGAGCAATTTTGAGGAAGGAATGAGTTGCACCTAATTTAGAGTGACCAGAGAAATGAGAAGTTAAAGCAGCAGTGAACTCATCATACGTTGAGAAGCTTAGGAATTTATCGGTTTTTATTAATTTACCAGCAAGGCTAGAAGGGTCATGACAGATGCGTGATTTTAGAATGGCCAGTTTCTCAACGTCTAAGTGAGCAGAGCGACGTGTACATTCGTCAGCGACACGACGAATAAAAGTGTGGACCGACTCAGAGTCTGTACCGGAAAATGGAGGAATAGAGACGTTGTCTGATATGAGAGTGACCTGAGGGGTAGGAACGGGAGTTGGTTGGCCGACAGACATCGTGGAGGAAATGCACTAACTTGAAATTCACTGAACACTAGGGAAACAAACGCAAATTGACGAAAGTTAAAGTACAATGAAGAAGGACATATAATGGAAATAATGATAATGGTACTTAACTAAATCTGTAGGGCGGAGGCCGGGATGATATAACACGTGGCGGCTGGACAGGCCACGCGGTGAGATGGGCGGTGAAGATGGGCGGGCGCTGAATGGGCGGGCGCTGGATGGTGGAGGATGGCGAGCTGGGATGATGTGGAAAACTCCGGGCGAAGGCAACCGGGCAGCAGAGTCGAATGGAAGGGTGGACGAAGGGCAGGACGAGGATGGAGGTTGACTTGATTCTTTTGACGTCGAGACGGGCAGGAAACGGTAGAGCAGGCACCATGTACGGCGAGGAACCTTGTGCTGGTAGACTCACTTGAACGGAGACTACTGCAGAAGGGGCGGCGAAGGGTCGTAATTTCAGACACGCAGACGAGGAATGCCAGGGGCGAGGTGGGCGACTGTGTGGCTCTGGGTGGGCGCTGGGTGTGGGCGCGCGAGGTGGTCCGGTGTGGGTGGGCGGGTGGGCGGTTGGTGATGGGCGGTGAAGGCGAGCTTTTGATCTCGGGAGAACCTGGATTCTTTTTCGTCGCTTGGAAGGACGAAACACCGCTGCCAGCAGTATATTAGAGTCTTCTTTGATGATTGTTTTTCTCTAATACAAGGCAGGAATGGTAAGACAAGGCTGAGTTTTCTTATGTCTTATTTGTTGATACAGACTGAATATATTCGGGTAGCCGAGAGAGATTCGAGTTGGCAGTTGTGACTGAGAGGACCGAATGACTGATCTCGCCAGAGTCTGAAGGTGATCTCCTTGGATCTGATAGCAGCCTGGCTGGGTCGAGGGATGAAGGATAAGGAACTGCCATCCCGACTTGAGAGATTCCTTAGGAGTCAAGAGCGGATAAGGAGTGATAGTCACAGTACTCGTGGACACCTGCGAAAAGTGATATAGGACTCTAGGGAGTTTTGAGAAAACATGAACCTGTTAATCCGATAATTGGAAGGGTCGCCATCTCCTGGGATTAAGACTAGGCCAGGTGCGGGGATGTATCAACTTTCTCTCTCTCGGCTTCTAATACAGAGGGATTATGACTACTATTTATAGATAGAATGATACAGTAGGGAGCTGAGGTATTATATATATATATATATATATATATATATATATATATATATATATATATATATATACATATATTTGTCAT
>JAPQNM010002483.1:122500-125000 GCA_029783475.1 Metacarcinus magister | reverse complement strand
GTATTATTATTATTATTATTATTATTAGTAGTAGTAGTAGTAGTAGTAGTAGTAGTAGTAGTAGTAGTAGTAGTAGTAGTAAACAAACTTTTCTCTTTACTTTCATGCCTCTGTAATGTGGTGTGAAGTTATTTTGTTATGTTCCTGTTCTTCCAGCGTAGACAAGGTTGGTTGCCTTCAGTATATACAGATTGAAAAGTTGCATTCTTTGGTGTGCGGAAGGAGGGGAGGGACGGGGACTGGGATGGGGATGGGGTGAGGGGGTGTGTTGAGGCTGAAGTGGTGTAATATTCCTCGTTAAACACCAATCGTATAACCTTGAACACACACACACACACACACACACACACACAGTGAGTGAGATTCCATGCCGCCAAATTTGTTATCTGTGGGGATTTCAACCGCTTGGACGTCAGTGACATCCTACACCAGCTGCATCTCACTCATGTCAACAACAGACAGTGGTACAGCAAAATAAAAGCTCTCGGTGGTGTAGATAAGCACTCTTCCTCTCTACCTTGCATCTCACACTTATCTCCGTCGCCACTATCTGTCAAAGCCTTCCCTCTTAAACCCACTCGCCTTCCTGCCTATCTTCCTTCCCCCTCCACGCCCCACATCCCGCCATCCTGCCATGGAGTGGTTACTGACCCCCTTCAGCTAGGGCAGTGTTATTCACTAATTTTTGCAAGATAGCCACTTCGGTTAAACGCATTGATTGAGAGAGCCGCAGCTACTGCAAGTTAGCGTAACTCAACTAAATTAAGTAGTACTGAGCTGCTAGTGCAATATAGTAAATGTGATCAGTTTCCCGTAGTGGACACGTATGATTTCTGTACGGCTAGGCTAGGGATGTTAGAATGTTATCTCTTACTGTGACTTCGTCTTCCATCTCACCTCATGAAAATATGTATCTTACTTGAAAAATTATTTTTTTATATTAATTAATTTATATATTTTTCGAGAGCCGTAAATTGAGTCATCGCGAGCCGCCAGCGGCTCGCGATCCGCGCAATGAATACCACTGAGCTAGGGGATGGGTGTGTGTGAGGTAAAAAGTACTTTTGATCAGTTTTAATCGGTTTTAATCAGTTTTAATTCGCTAACAGTTCAATATATTGAAACCAAATAACATGTATTCGTTATATTGTGTTGATTTATGGTAGGTCATCTCTATGTATTTATGTCATATGAGACCAGCATCAGCCAGTAAAGTTAAATAATGGTCATTTCATTAATGTTATTAGGCAAGCAAGGGTGAAATACAGTTTGATATTATAGTAATCAGAAAAATAAGACCAGATTCGTGTTCAGCATGACCGAAAACTTCATTGTACCAATTTTCATGAGATTCGGAGGTGTGGAAATTTTCATGAAATTTTATAGGGAATTTTTTAGATAAATCACATATTTTGAAATAACTCGAAATGTATGGGGTTTACGTAAAAAACCTATATAATATAAAAGAAAGAGCAAGAAACGTTCGTTCTATTGAGCTATAATATAATTGAATTGGAATGTAAATATAGATGTAGGAGTGTAAAGTATTATGCATTCATTTCTTTCATAAAATTTCAATTTTCTTCATAGGTATTTGAGTTATTGAAAAGATGATGACTATACGAGATATACATTATTAAACTCCATAACTTTATTTCTATACAATATTCCTATAGGACTAATATTGACGTAGTAAAATGGGAAAACCTTTTTCGACCTCAATTCTGGTGGAATTTACCGACCACAAAATGGAAAATCCAAATATTATAGTAATGACAAAACTAATTCCAGACTCGTGATCAGCATGACCGAGAACCCATTGGTACAAATTTTCATGAGATTCGGAGGTGTGGAAGGTGTGGTGTATGAAATTTTGTAGGGTTACACCTTTAGAATTTTTTTAATAAATCATATATTTTTAAATAACTAGAAATATATGGGGTTTACGTAAAAAACGTATGGAATATAAAAGAAAGAACAGGAGACGCCCGTTCTATTGAGCTACAGTGAAATGGAATTGGAATGTAATTATGGATGTAGGAGTGTAAAGTATTATGCATTAATTTCTTTCATAGGTATTTGAATTATTGAAAAGATGATGACTATATGAGATATATATGATCAAACTCCATAACTTTACTTCTATACAATATTTCTGTAGGACTAATATTTACGTAGTAAAATGGGAAAATCTTTTTCGACCTCAATTCTGGTGGAATTGACGGGCCACAAAATGGAAAATCCAAATATTATAGTAATGACAAAACTAATTCCAGATTCGTGATCAGCATGACCGAGAACACATTGGCACCAATTTTCATGAGTTGTGTTGAAATATTAACAAAACCTTAACCTATCCTAACCTAACTAAAATATGTTTTCCCATCCCTTACAGTCTAGAGTCTAGACTCTAGACCATGTTGAATACCCCCCACCTCCTACACACACACACACACACACACACACACACACACACACACACACACACACACACACACAC
>JAPQNM010002483.1:117500-120000 GCA_029783475.1 Metacarcinus magister | reverse complement strand
TTTAAAAAGAATTACTATTATTATTAAGGTCTACGATCAGTCACTTGGTGATTTACTTTTTAATGTTTTTCTCTTGCTGTCTGCATCAATGCAATAAGAAATCCTACTTGGCCAGTAATTACTTGTAAGTTGTATCTATATATATGTGTGTGTGTGTGTGTGTGTGTATATATATATTTTTTTATTCCAAGTTAAGAATGAAATACTTAGTTTGGATCGCAGGGTCTATATGATTATGAGTTCCATATAAAATCATGTAATAATCTGACTTTTTCTTTTCAGTATTGGCTTTACAAGCTTCGGAACACCACCTCAACGGACCAAGGAGGTGGTGATGATGAGGGGGCAGCCATCCACCTCACACCTCTGCAGGTCTCATTCATGCCCACCTTGGTCATTGTGTCTAATGTGTTCTCAACTGTGTTCTTCTTCGTCAATTCTGTTATTGTCAAAAAGTAAGTGTGTATATAAATTAATTAATTGATACGTTATAAAAAAATAGATAAATATTATATATATATATATATATATATATATATATATATATATATATATATATATATATATATGATTATATCTAGTTTACTTTGCGTTCACTAGGTGATCGTTTGCCTTTCCTACAGAGTGAGTGAAAGGGTTCGAATCTACGGATCCATTGGTTCCTCCTTTGTGGTCATGTTCATCATCACCATCCTAACTGTGGTGAATACCGACAACTGTGAGTGAGTGAGTGAGTGAGAGTGAGTGTGAGTGTGAGAGTGAGAGTGAGAGTGAGAGTGTGAGTGTGAGTGTGAGAGTGAGAGTGAGAGTGTGTGTGAGTGTGTGTGAGTGTGTGTGTGTGTGTGTGTGTGTGTGTGTGTGTGTGTGTGTGTGTGTGTGTGTGTGTGTGTGTGTGTGTGTGTGTGTGTGTGTTTTCTCGTCAATAATTAAATGCCTGACGCACATCTGTTACAGGTGATGCACTGAGAAGCCAACGTGAGCTTGGACGGACTTTGAAATAGATTAGAGAGAGAGAGAGAGAGAGAGAGAGAGAGAGAGAGAGAGAGAGAGAGAGAGAGAGAGAGAGAGAGAGAGGAGAGAGAGAGAGAGAGAGAGAGAGAGAGAGAGAGAGAGAGAGAGCATGCACATTGAAACAAATCTGAACTTACTTTTCTCCCATGTCATTCATCCTCCGTGTTCCATCTCGTTCTGTAATTAATGAAAGTATTATTCAAGTGACTTTGCTGTGAGTGGTGCTCATATAACCATAAAAAAACATACATTATTACAATAATTTCGAAACAACTGTACCTACATGATAAGAATGTCACATAACCTTCTATCATTACATTTAGAGGAAGAAGATATTTTCTATGGCTTCCTTACAGGTTTTTAAGACACTCCGTCATATTTATATTTAATTTTCTTTTTCAGTTCACTTTTTGTTAGTTTTTGTTATAACTGTATTCTACTGTACCATACGCTGAATCATTCATCGTAATACTATCTTGTAATTAATTATATTTTTTGTATCTTTCAGGGCAGGAAGGATTCTTTGTTCTTACCATGATCTTCGTAGCCATCCTAAGCAGTACGTAACACAAAGTATATTTAACCTAACTCTAACCTAACCTAACCTAGCCTAACCTAACCTATCTATATACCTGACCTATATCTACCTTATAGGGAGTAGCCAAGTCTTTACGCCACGTTTACACAATGCATTTTGAACTAGAGAATATAGAGTAAGGAGTTTCCAGACCTTCGCTCCGTTCATTTTGCTTGCCTATTACGGCCCACAGAGAATATAGTGGTGGTGATATGGAAACCTCAAAGCAAAACTAACGCTGAAATAATACCTAAATATCACCACACGGAAATAACATACATAACAAACACGGAAACAGGAAACACACCTAACTAAGAGACTGAAATAACTCAGAAATAACTATCACGGAACATTGAAATAAATAACGGACAATAAAATAACCACACATACCTCCCACATCACTCGTCCTCATCCTGGTGGCACAGAAAAAAAAGGCGTCTGCTTAAACACATCCGAAAAATAAGACTGAGAGATGCCCAAGCTAACATCCACTTCCTAAAACCTTTCACCTCAATGCGGGAGGTGGTGAAGACTGCCTGGGAAGGGTGGGTCGTGTTTACTCGACACAAATGAACCGCAACTATGAACCAACGAAACAGTGAACAAGCATTTGGATTAGTCGTTCCTCTGACAAGACAAGCTAAGAGTGTGTGTGTGTGTGTGTGAATATATATATACTACTAAATCAATCAATCTCTCTCTCTCTCTCTCTCTCTCTCTCTCTCTCTCTCTCTCTCTCTCTCTCTCTCTCTCTCGCTCTCGCTCTCGCTCTCGCTCGCTCTCGCTCTCGCTCTCGCTCTCGCTCTCGCTCTCTCTCTCTCTCTCTCTCTCTCTCTCTCTCTCTCTCTCTCTCTCTCTCTCTCTCTCTCTCTCTCTCTCTCTCTCTCTCTCTCTCTCTCTCTCTGTTTTTTC
>JAPQNM010002483.1:40000-112500 GCA_029783475.1 Metacarcinus magister | reverse complement strand
GTTAAGGTGGCAGCGGGCACTGGACATCCAGGTGAGCGGCGCGTACTCCATGATCGGCCTGACCTGAGCCTTGTACAGGGTCAGCAGGCCGTCGGAGGTGAGGAGGTGATTCAGGCGTCGCATCAGAGTCACCTTCTGGGAGGCTTTTCTCGCTACGTTTTCGAGGTGACGGTCAAAACGTAGCTGGGAGTCCACCTCCACACCGAGGATGTCAACGCTGTCTTGCAGAGGAATGGTGTCGCGTCCCAGCCTCAGTCTCCCCTGCAGCTGTCTGGTGTCCTCCTGAGAGCGTGATATCACCATGGCGTGAGTTTTATCAGGGGCAAACTTGACTTGCCACCTGTCACCCCAGGCCATTATGTCTGTCAGCTGCTTGTTGACAGACTGCACCACGTCTTGCAACTCCTCCCTTGCATAGGTCCATGAGAGGGTGCAGTCATCAGCATAGGCACTTGCTGAAGGGGCACTGTGCAGGAGGTCATTGAAATATATGATCCACAATATGGGCCCGAGGACAGACCCTTGTGGAACCGAAGCCTCTACAGGGAAGCTTGCTGAAGTGCACCCGTTGACAACGACGCGCAGACTCCTGCCTGACAGGTAGCTGGAGAACAGATGCAGTAGGTCCCCGGTAATGCCCATCTGTTCCAGCTTGGCTGTCAGCCCTCGATGCCACACACAATCGAAGGCACCGGCGATGTCCAGGGCAATCACCAAGGAGGGGCGGCCAGCATCCAGAGCGTCGTGCCAAGACTTGGATAGTAGTAGAAGAAGGTCAGAGGTGGAGCGTCCTCTCCTGAAGCCGAACTGTCTTGGGGACTGCAGGTGGTGATCCTCAAGATAATTTGTAAATTGCTCAGCAATTATCCTTTCGAATATCTTGCTGATCACCGAGAGGAGTGAGATGGGTCGGTAGTTGTTCGGCTCCGACCTCAGCTTCTTCTTGTGAACAGGAGTCACTCTTGCATCCTTCCACTGTGACGGCCACACCCTGGACTGTAGGCACTGGCGGAAGACCATCGCGAGAGGTCCTGAGAGCTCCTCCGCACAGTGTTTGAGCAGATGAGGGCTCAAGTCGTCTGAGCCCGGCGCCTTTTTGGTGTTGGCTCCTTTCAGTTGCCTCTTAACAGCCTCCTCAGTGATTATAATAGTGTCCAGGCATGAGTCACCAAGTCGTGGAAGGGCGGGGAGCGGCCTGTCAGGTTCTGGTGTCCTCATCTTGGCACTGAATTTCTGGGCGAAGAGGTTGGCTTTTTCCTGGTTTGTGACAGCAAGACTGCCATCAGGCTTGTTCAGGGCTGCAATGAGTTCGTGGGAGGCGACGCCCTGTCTCTCTTTTACGAGGCTCCACCACTGCTTGGGGTTAAGTTGGTTAGAGGACAACAACCTCCTCGAATTTTCCTCCCACTTAGCCTTTGCCCACTTTGCCGTCCTCGTCATAGCTTTGCACGCTGCTCTGTGCAAAGCCTTATTTTGTAGGTTGGGGCGCCTTTTGTACCTCCTCCAGATGTTGTACTTTTGTTCAGCAGCAACACGACACCGATAACCAAACCAGGGCTGGTCTTTAGGGCTTGTTGTGTAAGCTCGGTGTGGTACATGCTGCTGCTGTAAGGTGTGGAGGATGGTGGTGATGGTGGTGACGTTTTGCTGTGGGTCCCCGCTCAGCGTGGTGTCCCAAGCTATGTCGGTCAGAGCACGCCGCATGGCTTGCCAGCCCGCATGCTCCCACAGCCATATGGTGCGGGTGGTGCTCCTCATCACGTGCTGGGGGGAGGCTGATGGTGGACAGGATAGCGAGGTGATCGGAGGTGCCCACATAATCCAGTGGATGGCACTGCACACTCTCACCCGCCAGGTCTGTCAACACTGGGTCCAGGGAACCTCCACGCTGATGTGTAGGAAAGTTGACGTGGTTCTGTAGTCCCTGAACCACTGTCAACTCAGTAAAGGCCCTCACCACCTGATGTTGGTTCAGGTCACCTACAACCACGACATTCTGGCATTTGTGCGAGGCCATTATGTCATCCAGGTTGTCTGTGAGGTAGACGAGAGGGTTACTTCCCTGCCACTGAGGTCTGTAAGCGGCACATAACAGCAAGCCACTCCCGTCTGTGAGGATGAGGCGTGCGAACATAATTTCAAGTTCGTCAGGGGTGTTGACGGGGAGCACGTCGACCTGCAGGCCATCACGGTGACACATACCTATGTAGCATTGGGTGCTTGTGAGTGTTTGTAGCTAGTTGGTCCACTGGGTAATGAGAAAACTCAGATCCAGTTAAGGTTATTTTATTGACAAAAATATAGAGTGTATATATAAAATAAATATTTTAAAAGTAACATGAACAATTGTATATGCGCACTGTCTGAGGACAGTGCGCGCTAAGTTGATGGGTGTGCACTGAGTTTGCAGCGCAACAAATATATAATAATATAATAAAAAGAAAAACATAAATAAAGTACATAGAAATATACAATGAAATAATGAAAAATATAATAAAAATAAAGTTATAATAGTATGGGCTTTGCGACCCGTTCTCAGGGAACGGGTATCTCACGTTCTCTATGGTGTGTAGGGGAGACTGCTACAATACTCCCCCCCTAGTGACGAGGGATGAGGAAAGAAATCTTAGTGGTGCGGTGCTGCTGTCTTGTTTCCAATTTGATGGTAGACATAACAGGAGCCTGATCTGGGGCCAACAGATATGCCGGTTTGACTCGGTCGATGGCCACTGCGTCTTGAGCACCGTTCCTGTCAATGGTGACAGTCTTCCTGGTCCTTCTCAGGACGAGGTAGGGTCCCTGGTAGGGCTGTGTCAGAGGCCGGCGGACGGCATCCACGCGTATGAAGACGTGGGTGCAGGTGTCGAGGTCCTGGCTCACAAAGGTCTTCATCGGGGAAGAACGAGGCTGCACTGGCTGAAGGCTTCTCATGACACCTTTGAGGCGGGAGGCGAAGTCTTGGACGCTGCAGGGTGCAGGGTCGGGTGTTTTGACTAGAAGTTCGCCTGGGAGCCTAAGGTTGGTGCCGTAAACCAGCTCAGCCGAGGAGTGGTGTAGGTCTTCCTTCAGGGAGGACCTGATGCCGAGGAGAACAATGGGGAGAGCCAGGGACCAATTCTCTCGTTGGGTGGAGGCCATGAGGGAGGACTTCAGTTGGCGATGGAACCGTTCGACCATGCCATTGGCCTGCGGGTGGTAGCTGGAAGTCCTGTAGCGGCGGATGCCGAGCAGGGTCATGACCTTGTTCCACACGTTGGCCTCGAACTGGCCGCCGCGGTCTGAAGTGAGGCTGAGAGGAACACCGAACCTGGAGACCCAAGTAGCGATGAAAGCGTGGGCGACGGTGTCCGTTGTGATGTCAGTGATGGGGGCGGCTTCGGCCCAACGTGTAAAACGATCCACACAGGTGAGAATGTAACGATGACCGGCAGAGGGTGGCAGGGGGCCGACCAGGTCAATGTGGATGTGGTCGAATCTCTCCGTTACGGGTGTGAAAGTGCCGGGCGGAGAGTGAGTATGCCGAGTCACCTTGGAGGCTTGACAGTTGGTGCAGGTACGAGTCCAGAGTCTGACATCCTTGTTGATACCCTCCCAGATGAAACGAGACGTCATCAAGTGCTGTGTAGCTCGGATGCCAGGGTGAGAGAGATCGTGAAACTGACGGAAGGCCTGGTAGCGATGTCGCTGTGGCAGGTAGGGACGGACAGCGTCTGTGGAGACGTCAGCGTAGAGAGCGATCTTGGTGCCTGGGAGCGTGAGTTTCTTTATCTTGAGCGCCGGGTTGTACAATAGCTTGTCCAGTTCGGCGTCGCCAGACTGGTCGGCAGCTATGGCGGCGTAATCAAGAGAAGACGTCACAGCAGTAATGTTGCGGGAGAGGGCGTCTGCTGGAGCGTTGTCCGCGCCTTTGATGTACCTGATGTCGGTGGTGAATTGAGAAAGGTAGTCCATGTGGCGAAACTGCCGTGGAGTGTAGGAGTCCTTGTTTCTCAGGAAAGCAGTAGTAAGAGGCTTGTGATCAGTGTACACATGGAAGCGACGGCCTTCAACGAAGTAGCGGAAGCGCTTGACAGCCTTGTAGATGGCGAGAAGTTCTCGGTCGTATGCGCTGTACTTGGTTTCGGCCGTGTTGAGCTTCTGTGAGAAGAAGGCAATCGGCTTCCAGGCACTGTCGACAAGTTGTTGGAGGATGGCACCAGTCCCAGTGTCGGAGGCGTCTGTCACTATGGAAATCTCCGCGTCAGGGGATGGGAAAGACAGCGTGACTGTGTCGCTGAGGGCCTTCTTAGCTGCGAGGAAGGCAGCGTCAGCGTCCGAAGTCCAGATGAGAGTGACAGACTGGCCACGCTTACAGGGCTTGACCATGGCGTAGAGTGGCTGAAGCAGGAGAGAGCAGTGTGGGATGAAGCGGTTGTAGTAGTTAATCATACCCAGGAATTCTTTGAGTTTCCGCTGGGTGGACGGCTTCGGGAACTGCTGAATGGCTTCACACTTCGTGTAGAGTGGAGCGATGCCTGCTGGAGTTACAGTGTGGCCGAGGAAGGTGAGAGAGGTGACACCGAACTCAGACTTGTCCACATTGATCTGTACGCCATAGTCTTGTAAGCGGGTGAGGACTTGGTGAAGGTGTTGTCGGTGTGAGGCTTCATCTGGGCTCGCGATGAGTAGGTCGTCGATGTACGCGAAGCAGAAGGGCAGGCCTCGAAGAACCTCGTCGATGAAACGTTGGAAGGACTGGGCCGAATTCATGAGTCCAAAGGGCATCCTGACGTACTCAAACAGACCGAAGGGCGTGATGATGGCGGTCTTCGGGATGTCGTCAGGGTGTACTGGAATCTGATGAAAGGCCTTGACGAGGTCTATGCGTGAGAAGATGGTGGAGCCAGCGAGTTGGGACGAGAACTCCTGGATGTTTGGCACAGGGTATCTGTCCATCTGGGTGTGAGAGTTGAGGGCACGGTAGTCTCCACAGGGCCGTATGTCGCCGTTCTTCTTGGGGACGACGTGGAGGGCTGATGACCAGTTGCTGCTGCTGGGCCGCACAATACCTTGGCGCATTAGAGACTCGAACTCGGCCTTGGCTTGACGGTAGCGTTCTGGAGCCAAGCGACGGGCCTTGGCATGTACTGGTGGTCCTGTTGTCTCGATGTGATGCGTGACGTGGTGTTTGGCGGGCACGCTGGCTGAGTAAGGCTGAGTCAGCGAAGGGAAAGACTTAAGCAGGTCAGCGAACTGGTGGTCCTTTTGGATGACAGCGAGGTGCATGCTGTGACCTGGCGCTGATCGTGCTGTGGAGGAGATGGAGGTGAGTGGGTCAACCAATTTTTGACCTTTGACGTCCACCAAGAGGTTGAAGTGCCTCAAAAAGTCCGCTCCGAGAATTGCTTGTGAAACGTTCCCGACGTAGAAGGTCCATTCGAAGGAACGTCGGAGGTAGAGGTTCAGTTGCAAGGTGCGCCGTGTGTAGACAGGTATCTTGGTCCCGTTAGCGGCGAAGAGATGCAAGATTGGAGGTAGGGTTCGTAGATTGGCGGTCGCGGGGATTATACTGACATCGGCGCCGGTATCAATCAGGAACTTTATGTTGGAGCAACTGTCGTGAAGGTGGAGCAGCGCTGAGGGTTGGCGAGCAGCGCGCTGCACTGATACTCGCCCTTTTAGTTTGACGCCCTGTATGAACATGGGGCGGCACACTTCGAAGCTCTGTCGCCGAAGTTGTTGTGGTACCAGCAGAGTCCTGGGCTTCTCGAGCGGGGACGGTACTGGCGGTGTTGAGGAGTGGGGGAGCGGGGGCGGCGCTGGCTGTGTTGAGGATTGGGGGAGCGGGACCGTTGGCGGTCGTGGAATTGCCTTTTGAGGGAGGTGACCTCAGTCGTGAGCTGGGATACCAGCTTGGTGAGCTGAGCGAGCTGAGTGTTGTCCTGGTTTGTGACTGAGGACACTGAAGAAGCCTGTGGTGTAGGGATGGTTGCCATAAGGTCGTCTGCTAACTTAGCGATGGCATCAGGGTCTAGGCTGTCCTTGACGCTGAAAAGAGCGAGCTGTGTAGCAGGAGGCAGACGTTGATAAAACAGCTGTTTGAACAACTCGGGGTCAAAAGCGCTGTATTTGTCTCCGAGTAGCTGCTTCATGCGAAGCAGTAGGTCTGTAGGCTTCTCATCACCCAACTCATCCTTGGAGAACAGCTCTTTGAGGCGGGTGGCAATAGAAGACTGAAGTTTTGAGAGTATAGCAGTCTTCAGGTCTTCATAGGGCGTGGTGGAGGTGGAAGCTTTTGAGATGACGTCAGAGACTTGTGGAAGGACGTCAGGAGGCAGGAGGCTAGCAGCATGGGTGAACTGGGTGAGGCTGTTGGAGATTTTGGATGTCTTAAATCCGCACTCCAAAATAGCGAACCACATAGACGGGTTCTGTGGGCAGAAGGGTGGCGATCTGAGTGCCACTGCTGCTGCAGTGTGGAGGTCGTCGTTGTCAGGCATGGTGAAGTCAAGTGGTGTTGAACTGAGTGGCAAAGGTGCTGGCGTGGCCAGGGGCCACGGTAGCTCAGGGAACGAACCACAGTTAACACTAGTGACACTGGTGTATAAACACGCCCCATGCAGGGCACCTTGGTGGACACTAAGGCACTGAGTGTCCGGGAAGGCACTGTAAGTAATTAATCCACAGTTGGAGTAGAGTAATCCATCGGGCGATGAGCACTGAACACAAGTTGGAGCACTATGCACTGTAGGTAAGTAATCCATGGGAGAGTAGAATCCACAGGGTGATGAATAATCCACAGGGCGGTGAATAATCCACAGGGCGGTGAATAATCCACAGGGCGGTGAGTGGCGATGGTGAAGATCACTTTAACGCCGCGAGGCGGTAGGGCAGGGATTGCACTGAGGGCGCTGAGGGGGTAGAGGCCGCGCATGCGTGCGCATTAGGCCGCTGAAGACGCAGTAGGGCGTCTGAGGGGGAGGGCATAAGGCCGTGCCGATGACGCAGTGAGGGCGTCTGAGGGGGCACAGAAGGTGCCAGGGTGGGTGGGAGGGGGAACCTTACAAGTGACAGCTACACAAGTGTGTAGAATATTCCCGTCCGTCGGCTCATTCTCACGAACCCCATAATGGAGGTGAGACTTTTTGCCTTGGGAGTGTGAAAGCGAATGAATCTGTAAGACCCAGGCCTTCACACTAGGAACATGTGCTCTTTGTTTAGCACAGGCAGTATGTCACTGTTTGACCTTAGCTCACTCTTGGGTCACCAATTGTAGCATTGTGAGCTTGTGAGTGTTTGTAGCTAGTTGGTCCACTGGAGAATGAGAAAACTCAGATCCAGTTAAGGTTATTTTATTGATTTGTTTTATAAGGTTTATTGTACAAATATACAGTTAGTATGTTTATAAATATAAAAGTATACAGTACAATGCGGGCATCTGTCCGCCAGTGAGGAGTGTCCTTTCCCGCTCTAAGGTTCAAGTGGTGGTGTGTCGCGGTTGCGGCAGGTGTGGTCAGCGGGGGGGAGGTGCTGCTCTGAGCACCCCCAGGAGCCGGTCACGAGGGGTGTGTCTGACCAGGTGGGCAGCTTTCACCTCGCGACTGCTCAAGAGGCCCCCGCCGGCAGGCTGGGCGGCTGCAGCTGGCACCGGTCTGAGGCGGGCGGTGGCGGGGCAGGACAGGAGGTAGTGCACCAAGGGAAGACGGCTGTGCCTCCCACAGTGGGCACACTCCTGTCCCTCAAAGTCCTCACTCAGCTGCTCCCGGGTGGAGTACGCCAGCCTAACGCGCTGTAACAGCACGCCGTCCTCCCTGGGCTGCTGCAGGGCGGCGCCGAGGGGTTGGTAGTCGGTGGCGACGGCGTACCAGGCCGCCTGCCTCTTACTGGCCTCCAACTCCCGGTGTCGCTGGTGGGTGTGTTGGGCCCCGGCTCGCCTCGCACGCTCCTTCACCTGTCGTCGGCTGGGCGGCACATGCTTGGTGATGGTGGGTCCTGCGGCAGCTCGTTTGGCGGCTTGGTCAGCAGCCTCATTACCACGTATCCCCACGTGGCTAGGGATCCAGTGCAGCCTGGCCCGCCTCCCCTGCGTGACCAGACTCTGCAGGCTGCCCAGGATGGAGGTGATGAGCCGCACGTTGTCGCTGGGGTGTGGCTGTTGCAGGACCTGTAGCGCCGCTCTGGAGTCCGTGTGCACGACCACCATCGCCTCCGGGCGACGCTGAGCGTGCTCGAGGGCGTGAAGGATGGCCACCAGCTCCGTCTGGAGGGAGGAGCAGTGGTCCGACGTCCTCCACGACAGCTGTGTGCCCACGGTGATGGTCGCAGCGCCCGTCGTGCCGCTCTCAGGATCCACGGAGCCGTCGGTAAAATACACCGCACTGCCCGGCTCCGTGACCTCCTCCATGGCCATGAGAGCTCGCTGCTGCATCTCCTGGGGGATGCAGTGGGCCTTGCTGGCTGGCAGGGGTGTGACGGTGATCTCGGCGACGGGTGGTTCCCATGGGGGCGGGGCGTGGAAGGTGGGGGCGGGGACATCGGCCTCCCTGCCACTGCCATGGCCAACTCTCCACGTAGCCGAGGATGCTGGCAGCCCGGGTGGTGTTGGCGAGCCATGGGTTGCCGCGGAGGCACTCGCTGCCCTGTGCCATGGCCATCCGGAGCCTCCGTTGCACGAGGCCCTCGGCGTCACGGTGAAGGGTCCGCGCAACATGGCAGGTCACGATGTAGTTCACCCTGGTGGCGAGGGGCACCAGGCTGGTCTCGCTCTGCATCACGCAGGCGCTGCACCACCTCGGAGCTCCCAGCATGGTCCTCATGGCGCTGTTCTGCACCACCTCCAGACGCGTCCGCTGGTTGGGGGAGAGCGAGGTGAGAACGGGCGCGCTGTAGTCCACCAGGGAGCGCACCGCCTGCACGTAGTACAGGCGCAGGACGTCATAGGTGGCCCCAGCACCAGGCCGCGTCATGGCCCTCATCACGTTCAGCCTGGTCTGCGTCCTCTCTCTTAGGTATGTCAGCTGCGCCGCGAAGGACAACCGCGAGTCCAGCCACACTCCGAGGTACTGGTAGCAGCCAGTCCAAGCCAGTCCGATGCCCTGGACCCTCAGCTGGCCGGCCGGGTTGGCTGCTCTGATGGCCATGGCGCGGGACTTCTCAGCTGAGATTTTAAGGCCCAGCTCTTCACACTTGTCAGTGATGAGATCCAGCGCCCGCTGAGCCCCGCTGAGGTGGTTGCCTCGCCCAGTGACTACAAGGGCGAGGTCGTCCGCGTAACTGAGCAGCACGGTGCCCTCCTGGAAGGGGAGGGCAACCAGCTGCTCCATCAGCAGGTTGAAAAGGAACGGGCTGAGGATGCCGCCCTGGGGCGTCCCGTTCTCTAGCTCGCGGAAGCTGGACTTGTGGCCCTGAAATTTGACCCGGGCGCGGCGGTGCTGGAGATAGTCCCGGAGCCAGGCGAGCAGTCTTCCTCGTACCCCCTTCCTCGCGAGGGAGTCGAGGATGGCGTGGGGGCTGGCCAGCTCGAACGCTTTCTCCAAGTCGAGGAAGACTGCGACTGAGGGGCGGTGGTTGACGCGCGTGAGGAGGGTGATGATGCTGTCCGCCGTGCTTAAGCCGCGCGTGAAGCCAAACACGTGGGGGTGGAGGGCACCCACGCGCCACTGCAGGCGGGACAACACCATCCTCTCGGCAGTTTTGGCGGCACAGCTGGTGAGGGAAATGGGCCTCAGCTTGGCGGGTTCCCGAGGCTTGGGGATTGGCTGGATGTCCGCCTCCTTCCACGCGGGCGGCAGGCGGCCCGCCAGCCAGGACGCATTAATCAGGGACAGCAGTGCGGCGCTCCCGGCTGACCCAGCATGAGCCAGCATCGAGTACGTCACTCCGTCTGCCCCTGGGGCTGTGTCACGTCCTTTCCTCCGAGTCCTGGCCATAACTAGTTCCCGGGGGGCGAAGGGCACGTCGGCGGCGTTGGGCTCCTCGCAGGCGTCCCTCACCACCTCATCGCGGTGTGGTCGCAGCTGCTGCTGGAGGTGACGTGTCCTAGGAGGTAGTTGGGCGCTGGAGCCTCGCGCGGTGAAGGCGTTGATGATCCTCTCAGCCTCCTGCTCAGGGTGTGGGTGGGCTGGCGGGCGGGGAGGGGCGGCACCCGTGGCGGTGCGCACGCTCCTCCACAGCTGGCCCAGGGAGGTGTGCTGGCTGAAGGTGGCGCACCACTGCAGCCATTTTGCCTCCTTGGCTCGCTGAGATACCGCCCGCGCTCGGCTCACTACTTCCTGCAGCAGCCTCAGGGTGGTGGGGTTTGGCCGCTTTCTATACAGCTTGCGGTGGATGTTGACGCGGTGGTTGTGTTCTCTCACCTCCTCACAATAGAACCACCAGTCCGGGCGGCAGCGGCGGCCTGGGGAGCTTCTGGGGATGGCGGCGTCGGCTGCTTTGTGGATGGCCGCCGTCAGATCGCTCTCCTGTTGGTGTAGGTCGCCCGGCGGCTCGTAGGTGGCCCACCACTCGTCCAGGACGGACTGAAACATGGCCCAGTCGGCCCTCCCGATGACCCAACGTGGCTGAGGTCTGGGCGGGACGGGTGGTGCTACCGCAAGGGTGGTGAGGGTGGCGTAATGGTCGCTGGTAAGGGTGGGATGCACCTGCCAAGTAGCGCCAGGTGTCAGGTCACCCGACGCGAAGGTGAGGTCCAGCCTCCCCCCCCGGATGTGGGTAGGCTCCCCGGTGTTGAGCAGCCTGACGTACGGAACCTCCTCGAGCAGTGCCGCCAGGTGACGGCCCGTCGCGTTGGTGGGAGACACTGACTGCAGTACGGGGTGGTGGGCGTTGAAATCGCCTGCCGCCAGGAGGCTGGTGTGCTCGGCCAGCGCAAGCAGCTCCCCCGCCTCCAGGAGGTGTCTCTGGCTCCGGTAAAGGTTGTACACCGTGAGCGAGACACTTCCCACGTGCAGCTCCAGCGCAAGGACCTCCACGCCGTCCCCGCAGTGCACTGGGTGATGGACCCTTCGGTGCGGGATTGCGCTCCTCACTAGCGCCACGCAGCCACGGACACCCTCAGCCGTGGCGGCCAGCGAGTGGAGAGTGTATCCCGCCACCCTCCATTGGAAGTCGGCTGGCGTCAGTGTCTCCTGGAGGAGGACCACGTCAAGGTCATCCTCGACCACAGCCTGCAGCACCTGGTGTCTCTTGGGGCGGAGGCCCTGCACATTCCACTGGAGGATTTTGAGCCTGGGGGCGGCCGCCGGCGGCGCCGCGCAGGTGATGTTGGGTTCATTGTGTCCCTCCATCTTGGTCATTTTGATCCGCTGAAGTTATGGGCCGCTGCAGGGGCTCTATTTCTGCTGGCGGGGGCTGACAGTCACCTCCTGTGATGGCTGCTGCAGCTTCCTGAAGGAGAAGCGTGCCCTGCTGAGCTGTGAGCTCCGGGCGGCAGAGGACGAGCTGTCTCACCTCATCCACCAGCCTCGCGATGATCGTGCGCACCAGGCCACGCAACTCCTCATTTAAGGCACCCGTGGGGTGCCCGCTAGTCTCGTGTGACTCCGCGGGCGGTGATGTAGGCATGGCCGCGGGTGGCACTGTGCCAACCTCCATGGGTGGCGTCTCGGTGGGTGCTGCAGGGTCGTTGGTGGGCTGCATCCTGTGGCTGCGTGGGCGGCAACGTCGGCGGCGGGACCCGGCTCCATTTTGCCTCTGAGGGAGTGGCTGGGCGGGGGGATTGATGGAAGCGGCGGCTTCCCTTCTGGTCGCACCTGTGCTGGCCTGGGAGGGGGTGGAGTCCCTGGGGAGAGGCTGTTTAACCCAGGCTGGCCGTTCAGGTGGCGGTGCGGGAAACAAAGCGGTGTTGCCGCTGCTGCTCGCCCTGTTGCTGGCCACGTGGCGGATCCCGCCGCTCTTGGTGCTGGGGGCCGCCACGTGGTTGCTGTTGTTGGTGCCGTTGTTTCTGGAGCGGCCACCGCATCCTGCGGCGCCTCTCAGGGCACTGCGGATTCCAAGCGTGATGCTTTTTCCCGCAGTTTGGGCACTTTGCCGTGGTGGGTTCACTGGCCTTGTGCCGGCCAATGCACTCCTCCGTCGGATGGGGCCCGCTGCACACCCCGCACCTGACGGAGTGTACGCACCTTACCTGCAGGTGATTGAACCTCTGGCACTTGTAGCACCTGACAGGCTCGCCCTGATAGGCTCGCAGGAAGTAGGAGCCCCAGCAACCTAGGTCCAGCTTGGCGGGCGGCGGCCCCTGGTGCTCGACCAGTACTTGCCTGGTGGGGATCTTGTCCCGCGTGGCACGGAGCCGCGTGGCGGACATCACGTTGGGGTGGTTCTCCACCGCGTCGAGGGGGAGGTCGAGGGGGTACCGCTGGAGCACCACTTTGTATCTCCTCAGGCTTGGGTCGAGGAGGAGCACCCTGTTCCCTTCCTTGGCGAGTCGTCGTAGGAGGGTCGCGGAGGCCTCGTCCTTGGGTGTGAGGACGTACTCCGCCTTGAGGTTGGGCCTCACCTCCATCCTCAGCTCGGGATGTTCTTCCTCTAACGCCGTGATGGCCCGGTAGGCGTTTTCATGCTCCCCGAGGGCACCCAGTTTGAACTTGGGCCGCGGGGGGTTCTGGTTACAGGCGGCGCGTCGGGTCTTCCCCGCGAGGGTCCAGCCCTGGTCTCGCCCCTCTTGCCCCTCGTTTGAGGAGAGGTCAATCACTAGGGGGGCCTCACTCGCAGTGTCACTATCACTTATGTTGGCCTCGCCAGCGTGATCCAGCTGACGCTCGAGGCTTCGGGCGGCCTTCTTGGGGGTAGAGTGTTTTGGGGGGGATTCGGAGACGGATATATCCAAGGCCCGCTTCCCCTTCCTAGACACAACGGGAGACATTGTCACACTCGAGGAAGCCATCGATGGCTCGAAAGAACACGTGGTCGGGCCCAGCGCGCGGCCCAACCTGACTTGACCTAATTTGACCTGATTTGACCGGGAGGATGGACACGCACGTCCTCTCGCTTCAGCTATCAGGTCGAGACTGTATTTTATTCACATAAAACTTGAACAATTAAACAAAATAAATATTTTAAAAGTAAACATGAACAATTGTATATGCGCACTGTCTGAGGACAGTGCGCGCTAAGTTGATGGTGTGCACTGAGTTTGCAGCGCAACTAAATAAATAATAATATAATAAAAAGAAAAACATAAATAAAGATATATATAGAGTACAATGAATATTGAAAAATATAATAAAAAATAAAGTTATAATAGTATGTGGTGGAGCAACACATTCTCACCAGAGCTGCTAACCGCACGTTCTCTATGGTGTGTAGGGGAGACTGCTACACCTATGCCACCACCCCGTCCACCACGACGGTCACGCCTGGCCCATTGTGAGTAGCCATGTATTCTATCACAGGTAGTAACACAGCTATCATCGAGGAAGGTCTCTACCACAACCACTATGTCCGCGCGCTGCTTCAATACAAAGGAGTGCGTCAGCTCCCCGACATTCGTCCTGAATCCACGCACATTAGCTGACAGGATGGTGACGGTGGCGGTGTCCATCCTGCTTTACCTCACCAGTGGGTGGGAGGAGTGGGTTGGGTGGGGGAGGGGCCAGGCCGGGAAAGAGGCGCTGCTCGCCTCAGGCCGGTATGGGGCGGCTTGAGGAGGGAATTGGTGTCGCTCAGACAAGAGTGCTCTAAAGAGACGCTCCTGTCTTGCCTCACTAGCGCGGGTGAAACAGTGAGTTTCCACGTGGCCGAGGCGGAGGCAGTAATTGCACTCAAGCCTCCTGGACTCCTCCGCTTGTCGTTTTCGGCACTGGTCCGCGACGTGTCCTCTTCGCCCGCACTAGTCACAGACAACTATGGAGCAGTGGCTTGTCGTGTGGCCTCGCTGACGGCATCGACCACAGAAGGGTTGTGACCCTTGTGTCCTGGTCCCTTGTTGCCTGTTGTCGCGTGCGCGGGAGTTTGTGTTCCTTGGAGTACCGACTGTGTTAGTGCTGATGTGACGGCGGGGAGCAGCGCGAGGGGGATTAGTGTGCTGAGAGGTGGTGGTGTTTGGAGGGGAGGAGACCTGGGAGTGCTGGGTCGGTGGTTGTTGGGGGTGTGACGTCTGGGTGGGGTAAGTGTTGCTGCTTTGGGGGGTATCGTTGGTGACTTTTCTCAGTGACTTTGGTTTCCCTGACCGCCACCAAGTCGACCAGCTAGGGTGTGTCACACACCTCCTGCCAGTCTGAGTCAATTTTACTGGGTAAAATTGACTCAGACTGGCAGGAGGTGTGTGACACACACCCTAGCTGGTCGACTTGGTGGCGGTCAGGGAAACCAAAGTCACACACACACACACACACGCGCACACACGCGCGCACACACGCGCACACACGCGCACTCGCTCTCTCGCTCTCTCTCTCTCTCTCTCTCGCTCTCGCTCTCGCTCTCGCTCTCGCTCTCTCTCTCTCTCTCTCTCTCTCTCTCTCTCTCTCTCTCTCTCTCTCTCTCTCTCTCCCTCCCTCCCTCCCTCCCTCCCTCCCTCCCTCCCTCCCTCCCTTCCTCCCTCCCTCCCCCTCCCTCCCTCCCTCCCCCGCCTTCCCTCCCTCCCTCCCTCCCTCCCTCCCTCCCTCCCTCCCTCCCTCCCTCCCTCCCTCCCTCCCTCCCTCCCTCCCGCCAAGAAGGAGTTCGATGCCCGCCGCATCAACTTGACCCATGAGGCGGAGGTGCTGCAGCTGATCGAAAGCCGCAGCACCAAGGACCTGCGTGCCCACATCAAGGGCCTCAAGTGCAGGGGTGACGCCGCCCTCGACAAGGTTAAGGACCACATTGAGGGCGATAGGATGCAGAAGGGCTTCCTCGACAGCCGTAGGCGGCACGCCAAGGTTGAGCTGCGGTGGTCCAGGCAAGAACTGGAGACCATGGACAGGGCCACCGTGCAACCTGCACAAAAATTGTCCGCCAAGGCCGAGACCTCACTGGAGGAGGCAGACCGTCTCCACGGCCTCCAGGACAAAATTGACCACCCTCTCTCTCTCCTCGCTCAGTTGTCAGGAAAGGAACGTGTCTCATCATGGTGTCTGGTTACAGATGAGCGGTCTCCACGACAGCACAAATACACGGTGAACACTATCACACAATGTAACACAGTGAGAGTTAAAAGCCAAAGTGGGGATGACGCCCAACATAATATATTGTCCTTTGTCAGGAACTGTGACCACGTGTGTCCATGGTAACCAGTGAGTACAATGAATAGAAGAGCCTTCGGGGCCTGTAGCCATCCCATGTGGGAACATAGAAAATAAACCGTATGTTAATAGTGGGCAGCTTTCAATAAGTTCAATTAAGTATGATGTGAGATCCTTTGATCAACATCCTAAGAGACGGTTGGTTAACCACTCCTAGTAATTATCCAAATTTCAAATACTATGCCCGGGGAAAATATGTTCAAAAGGGGGGAGGGGGGAAAAGTTATGGAGTCTGAGATAGGAGGGATATAAAGTGTGTGATATGTATGAACCTAGGGAAGTGATCGGACCTAGTTTGTACTGTGTTATTCAGTTCGGGTGACTTTTTCACCTATTAATCAGGCCTAATAATAGTGGGAGGAGGTAAATTGAAAAGTATGAAATATATTTGTTATCAAATTTAACTGGTCAAATTCTTTAAAATAACCTCTGACTCAAAAGTGGTAAGGTAAGTACTTTGGAGGTGCTCAACACTCTTGAAATAAGGATATGAAAAACGTCCAACGTTCTCACGTGTCCTGGGAGGACTCAGCTTACTCTACCAAA
Organism: Metacarcinus magister; assembly: GCA_029783475.1. Taxonomy (NCBI): domain Eukaryota; kingdom Metazoa; phylum Arthropoda; class Malacostraca; order Decapoda; family Cancridae; genus Metacarcinus; species Metacarcinus magister. Next base: position 96,757 of record JAPQNM010002483.1, on the reverse strand, counting down.
GGTGTTAATATATATATTCTAATGTTGAGATTTGATGATATTAAATAATTTCACTTAAAGTAAAATACATTCTTATAAAGGGCCCCCATGCCCCTTTACAAAAAAACCTTGGGTGGTGGCAGCAGGAATAATAAGAGATAAGGAGTTAAAGTAAAGAATTATTAAAGGAGAATCGCCGGCACCACACTGGTGTCAATAAAAGTCGACAAAGACCAGAAACCTGGCCCCACGGCACCACACTGGTGGCTTAGCGGTGGGATTCAAAGTGTTTGAGCACTACCAAAGTGGTTACCACAACGAGTGAGGATGTGGAAGATTTCAGTGGTGGGCCATAGTCAAATTCCTACAAAGATAGAAGTGGAAGATACCGAAATAAGAATATTTCGGGGATCTGGAGGTCGAGCAGATAACTTTCATAACGATACACGGATGAGTGAAGTGTTAAATTGGGAACACGACTTGTGTATTCTCTGGATAGGAAGTAATGACATTGACCAGGAATCGAAACCCAAGGATATAGCAGAAAACATTCGTCAAATAGTAGAAACCATTGAACAGGACTGCCAAGCGGTAGTGTGGGTATGCCTGATAGAACCGAGATTTTATCCCAATGAAGAGTTCATGTCCCACCAAGGATACAGAAAGGTACAAAGGGCCATTAATAGAAAGTTACAAAACTGCCTACCTAATCAGTTAATCCACTTTAACAGTGAATATTGGGTAGAAAACCTATCAGATGACGGAATCCATTGGAGTACCGAGGGTAAACAACGAGTGAAAAGTAAATTGAAGAAAACAATAAGAAATTTCATGGAAGGGGAGGAGTCAGATTAAAGTCATTAAGTTAGTCTGGATTAAGGTAGTCATTAAGGTAGTCTGGATTAAGGTAGTCATTAAGGTAGTCTGGATTAAGGTATTAACTGACGCTCAGTAACCCTACAACATGGAATATTTCGAAGAGGAAGAAGTAGAGGTGGTAAGGGACCACAGGAGTCTGTCAGAAACAGAAAGAATGAAAAATGAGGTTGAGGCATTAAGGGACGTGGTACGCCAACAAGCATTAGTCATGAAAAATATAAGCACCCGCGTTATCAAACAGGAAGAGGCCCTTGCCCCACCTGTAGTCAGTAGTCCCTCCATGACCAAACCACGTGACATCCCCATATTGGAGTTAACCCACCTGGAAGGCTTAGAGGCGTCAGCCCGCCTACAAATGTTCATAGAACTAATAGAACAAACTACGCCACATGAGCCCTCTCGAGTACAGGTGGCCAAAAGTCGACTGGGGCCAGAAATTGTAATGCTACTACATAATCAACAACGTAAACAACCCAATCTTTCCTGGGAAGATTTCTGCAATCTCTTAAAGAACGAATTCGCGGTGGACGTGAACGTAGATCGAGCATGGCAAGACCTAGAAACCGAACTCTATGACTGGGGAGAAAGTCCACAATCCTTCTGTAATCGAGCCATTTGTAAATATGCCACCTTAGAATCCAAATTCCCCGACGAAAAGTTCCCTAATCGAAATAAATACCTCAAACGTAAAGTATGGCAAGGTCTGCCTCGAGACCTAAAAGATAAACTCGAAGGCTTCCTAGATGAAGCTTATCCCCTTAATAAATTCCTCGACCGAGTAGAATACCAACGACAACTACTCCTCGAAACACATGGCCCCACAGTATTTCAGGTGTCCGGAGACCAGGAAAAATCGGTAAAGCCAAAAGAGAAACCATCCCCGGCCAAGGCCACAGCTTCTCCTAAAGAGTCAGGAAATAACTCGGAGATACAAGACCTTAAAGAACAAGTAAGGGCATTAACCGCCCAACTCAATCGGCTAAAACCTAATAATTCGCCCAGTAGTCCCCCATCAATATCAGCCTTCGACACCGAATCAGTTATCAAACAGAAACTCCTTCCGGAAGATCATGGTCCCCCTCAAAAGCCGAGACTGTTTTGCCCCTACTGTCGTTCCCACACTCACAACTTACGGGAATGCACCTTGGCTCCTCACGACGGTTCATGTTTTGATTGTGGACGCCTGAACTGCCGACGGGGGAATCGGAATTGCCCCAGACGGGTTAACCAAAACAGCAGCTGACTAGCCGAGACTCACACCTCCCCTATCATTCGACTATCGGTAAATAATAAATTGATGTCAGCACTAGTGGACACCGGTAGTAGTTACACCCTCATGAAGGAATCCACCAGGTGTAAGTTAGGAAGTGAGCTCAACAAGAAAAAGAACTTTCCTTGTCTCCAAGGAGTAACGGGCACCCCCATCAGAATACTCGGCTCAGTGTTGGTGGAGATAGGTATTGGACTACAAGAAGTAGTAAAGAAATGGGTCCCAGTAGTCCCAAAACAGTTATTTACAAGCAGATATGCTATTGGGGTGCGACATCTTAAATTGCTCCTCCTTTTTATGGGATCCAGAAAAGAAGTTATTCCACTGGGGAAAGGCTCCTTATGCCGTCCACCTAATACGACCAAAAAAAAAATGCCGTCCGAAATATAAAGAAACTTCCTCCCCCTATAGCCTCCTTAAATTCTGAGAACCAATTGCATAATCCCAGTGAAATTCAGCTTGACCCATATCAGTCTAAATTTACCCTATTACCTGTGAAGGTCGAACCCGGTACCACTCTTATAGTTCACCCACAGGGAAAACCCTCCAATAACTGTCACCCATTTTGTGTAAAGGTCACTAATGATCAAACCATCCCCTGCCCAATAGTTAACAATACTAAAGTAACCAAGAGTTTCAAAGTGGGCACCATGTTCGGCTGGTATGAGAAGGGAGAAGTAAATTCACCTTCCGTACACCATATCCAAAATGACCTCCTGCCCCACTCTGATCAACCAAGTATTCCTGGAGGGCGTAAAGAAAAGTTAACTCACTTACTGTCCAAATTGCCCATGTCACATCTAAAGAAAACTCAAAAGACAGAATTAAGTAAAGTCATTTTAGCCCATGATCAACTTTTCCTGCTGGAGGAAGGAGAATTAGGGACCCTAAAAGTCCCTTCGGTGGAGATTGAAGTCACAGATGCACGACCAGTACGAGCACCCATGTATAGATACCCGGAGACCTCAAAAGAAATAATTAGCCAGATGCTAGAAGACATGGAAGCTCGGGGAATTATCGAAAAATCCACTGCTGCGTGGCTCAGCCCTATTGTGCTAGTGAGTAAACCGGATGGCTCCAAACGCATGTGTCTCGATTACAGAAGGGTGAACACCCACTTAAGAACATAAGAACATAAGAAATGAGGAGACTGCAAGAGGCCAGTTAATGACCTACACGAGGCAGCTCCTTGCCCCCCACCCTTGGAATAATCCAATATTTAGCCATCCCACCTGTCATTCCTATCCATACTCTGATCCAACCGTCTTTTAAAGCTATCTATTGACTCAGCACTTACTACGTGTCTACCCAGCCTATTCCAATCGTTCACCACTCTGTTAGTGAACCAATATCTACCTATGTCTGTCCTGAATCTAAGTTTTTCTAGCTTGTACCCATTTCCACGTGTTCTATCCTGACTACTAAATTCTAAAACCTGATCAATGTTACCCTTATTAATTCCTTTTACCCATTTGAAAACCTCAATCAAATCCCCTCTTGCCCTCCTTCTCTCTAGGGAGTGGAGATTAAGACGTTTTAACCTATCTTTGTAGGGTAAATTTCTCAGCCCCTGAATCATCTTGGTCATTCTTCTCTGGACTGCCTCCAAGGAGCCTATATCTTTCCTATAATAAGGGGACCAAAACTGAGCTGCATAATCTAAGTGGGGTCTTACTAGCGCTAAATACAACCTCAGAATGACCTCAGAACTCCTATTTGTCACACACCTACTAATAAATCCCATTATCTTGTTGGCTCTATTTCTAGCTATAATACACTGTTCCCTGGGGCGCAAGTCACTGCTTATTTGAACTCCTAAGTCCCTCACACTATATGACTTTCCTAAGGTATTGTCATTTAATGTGTAGTCTACAGACCTATTACCTTTACCTACACTCATAATGCTACACTTGTTAACATTAAACTGCATCTGCCATTTCTCTGACCACTCGTACAGCCTATTTAAGTCATCCTGCAGCATCCTAGCATCATCTAAATTCTTTACCGGTCTTCCTATTTTTGTGTCATCGGCAAATTTACTGATATCACTGTTTATTCCTGTCTCTAAGTCATTTATATAGATTATGAATAACAATGGTCCTAGTACTGATCCTTGTGGTACCCCACTAGTGACATTACCCCATTCTGATTTCTTCCCATTAATCTGTACCCTCTGTTCCCTACTAGTAAGCCATCCCCTAATCCACTCTAGTAACTTCCCACCTATGCCATGAGCCTTGACTTTACTTAACAGTCTCCTATGGGGTACTCTGTCAAAGGCTTTACTGAAGTCCAAATAAACCCCTTAGCCACAGATATCTATCCTCTCCCTAGGTTGGACGAATTAGTCGAACAAGCCTCGGGCCAAGCTTTTTATACAACTCTAGACCTTAAAGAGGCTTATTTCCACGGCACCACAATTACTTAACTATTACGCTACGTGCATCATGTTTATTGAATCGTTTCATTATGTATAGATTTTCGAGATATAATGGTGTAGATAAAACATATATATCTTTGATTTTGAATTACAAGTACGTGGAAATATGCACATGTAGTTACGTGCATGTTACATTATTATCACGTTTTTTTTAACAACCATGAAATAACTACTTTGGTAATGATGCAAAGATAAAGTTAATGATGTCCATACCAACGTCTGAAAACAACGTGTGTTTGTCAACCTTTGATGTGTGTTTGTGTGTGTGTGTGTGTGTGTGTGTGTGTGTGTGTGTTTGTGTTTGTGTTTGTGTTTGTGTTTGTCTGTGTGTGTGTGTGTGTGTGTGTGTGTGTGTGTGTGTGTGTGTGTGTGTGTGTGTTTGTCTGTGTGAGTGTGTGTGCAGTGTGTCTGTGTTTGTATGTGTTTGTGTGTCTGTGTGTTTGTGTGTGCTTGTGTGTTTGTGTGTGTCTGTGTGGTTTCTGTGTGGGTTCTGTGTGGGTTTTGTGTGTGCCTGTGTGCCTTTGTGCGTGTGTGTGTGTGTGTGTGTGTGTGTGTGTGTGTGTGTGTGTGTGTGTGTGTGTGTGTGTGTGTGTGCCTTTGTGTGTTTGTGCCTTTGTGTGTGTGTGTGTGTGAATGTGTCTGGTCAGTAGTCACTGACAACTGTGTTTCACTTAAGAAGAGAAGATGAGGTTTAGTGGAGGAGAGATGGTGTTCCACAGATTGAAAATTAGATATAAGGGTACAAATGTTGCAGAAATCAATAGAAAAAGTAATAGGGGTAGTGTGAAGATACCCAAAGTCTCCGGCAGAGAGGCAATTGGACCTGGGGACATTTGTGGTCCCCTTCCCAGATGGGGACTCCATGGCACTGCATCAGTGCTAATCTGAGGCATGACAGGAAAGGCCGCGTCGCTTCATTCGCTCCCCATAGAGTGGACGGTCGTCCTCAGTAATGTAATTGATGGCATAGGTAGTTATGCAAGCCTATTTGCAAATGATGTGAAGATCATGAAGAGGATAGAACGAAGAGAAGACTGCATGATGTTACAGGATGATCTGAACAAGGTCTTTGAGTGGAGTCAACGTTGGGAAATGGAATTTAATATTAGGAAATGCAAAGTTCTGAGAATCGGCAAGAGTACCAAGAGAATAGAAGCGGAGTATAAAATGGGAGATGCAGTGCTCCAAGGAGCAAGTGATGAAAAAGACCTAGGAGTAATAGTACAGGATGATTTGTCTGTCTCTTAGAAAACACATTAGCAAGGTTGTTGAAGGAACATACACACTTATTACTAAGATCAAGACAGCTTTTACATATATGGACGAGGAAATATTGAGGAAACTGATTGTGTCTATGATTGGTCCGCAACTTGAATATGCCACGTTGGTGTGGTCCCTACACAAAAAGAAAGATATAACAAGAATTGAGAGAATTCAAAGAACAGCAACAAGACTGGCTCCAAGTCTAATAAATCTAACTTATGAGGAAAGATTAAATAAGTTGGGACTGATCTCATTAGAAAAAAGGAGAGAAAGGGGAGACTTGATAGCAGTGTTTAGAACAATGAATGGAATGGATAGACTTGACAGGGATGGTTTGTTTGTGTAGGACACAAGAAATACAAGGGGACATGGTAAGAGACTGAAGAAGACAAGGTGCTTGCAAGACGTCAAAAAATATAGTTTTCCACACAGATGCATTGATATATACTTGGAATGGACTGGATAGTGAGACAGTGGAAGCGAGGTGTGTGCATGACTTTAAAGCTAAAATTGATAGAGAAAGATATAGAGACGGGACCCCACGAGTATGAGCTCATTTCACGTAAACTACTACTAGGTAAATACACAGGTGTTCCAGGTAACAACTAACAAGATCGCTGACGCCGCCGCCAAGATGGCCCTGTCGGATGTAAACATAACACCTTAACCCCCTTCCTCTCTCCACGGCAAAGCGTCTCATCTCTCTGGTTTGCCGCTCTGCCAGGGACAACACACTCCATGATACCCTCCATATCACATCCATGGTACAATACAGGGACTCCTCTTCACAGCCGTGGATACGGAAACAATCCCGCGTCCTAGATATCGCAACCACCCACACAACACATTCACAGCTCACCTGTCACCTGCACCGCCTGAGTCTGTCCCCTCACCCACACTGCCCCTGCTACAGGAACATTCAGGACACTATCATCTGCACCGCCTAAATATGTCCCCTCATCACAACCAGCTGTCATCCGCCTCATCATTGCCTTCTTGAACACGGGTCACCTAACACGCCTGTGACATCCTCACAGGACTTCACCAGGACTCATAGCAGCAACTGAATCGTCGCAGCCCTAAACAACACCAAGAACCATTGTGTTCCCAAGATTGACGTTTAGATAAAGATCATGGATGAGCAGCCGCCAACCAGTCCTTAGCCGCGAGGAAGGGGAACGAAGCTGGTCACCTGCCTTCAAAACCTATGAGTGAGTACACCTATGCATGTTTCACTCCTACAAGGTAAACAATCATACACTGATGTATTATAAATGCCTCATACTTATAATTGGTTACATTCACAAGTTAAGAATGGCTCATTATTACAAGTGATGACGCAGAGGATAAATAGATGATCATTGTATACAAATTAATTTCTTTTGCTCACTTTTACTGATTTAAGGTGAGATGTAGGTAATATGAGGGAACACAAGGCATGTTAGGGTGAAGGTCATTGCCACACACAGGCTGCTCAACCATTAATGTAGGTAAATTACTAGTCTATTATTGCAAATAGATTAGAGAGCATTTGGAAAAGTTTAGTTTAATAAATAGTTCACAACATGGGTTCAGCAAGGGTAGGTCATGTCTCACTAACTTATTAACTTTACCTTATTCTCAAAGAGAAGGTTTTATAGAAAACATTGAATATCTCACAAACTAGGAATTTGTGACAGAAATGTAATTAAGAAAACCTCAGTATGCATCTGATAATGTAAAAATATAACCCTTTATTCTCTAGAGCAGCGGTTCCCAAACTTTTCCAGTAGGTGACCCCTTTCAGTAGTACCAAACCCACCATGACCCCCACCTTTATAAGCCTTCTGAAAATTTACTGATTTCCAATGGTGCAGATACATTTTAAAGATTAATCACAGCAGAGAGAGCAATAACAACAAACAAAAAATGTTTATTAGTTTATTAATAAGGATTGATTTAATCATGTATTTTAATGAGAAGGATGTACTTGCTTTTTTTATACAAGCAAATCAATACGCGGGTCTGTGTGGCTCAGGGCACATCGCATGTCTGCTTCGGCATCCAACCTGTTTCGGGCCTTTGATTTGATGACCAGGATAGTTGAGAAACAACTTTCACAGAGGTAAGTCGATGAGAAAGGAGTGAGAACCTTCAGGGAGAATTCACTGGTCTTGTGGAAAGCAGAAAGCATTTTGGCCCAGCACTTAGAGCTGCTGAACTGTTGTTGTTCCTGGAACTCCTCTTTGGCTGCAGTGTTATTGATGAGCTCCAAGAATTCCTCTTGTATGCCATCAGGAAGATCGTCCACAGTGCATCGGAAAGGATTGCGGGCAAGTTTCAGCTGTACATTCTCATTTGCATCAATCTCATGAAAATAGTGTCTGAACTCCTCTTGGAGGCTTGACAAGTGTTCCTTGATCTCTTGTTGCAGCTCCTCTGCAAGTGGTTCTTCACCGATGACCTCAGTCAGACGTTGAAAGGAAGCTACATTTCTCCTCTCAACTTTCCTCTCCCAAAGAGCTAGCTTGTCGAGGAAAGCCTTGATGACATCGGTGTGCATTATGATGGTGGTGTCTGGGCCCTGTAGTTGCCGGTTAAGTCCATTCAAAGCTTCGAACACGTCTGCCAAGCAGGCAACACTACACTTAAACGGCTCTCGAATGTCCCTTAACAACTGCTCCGTCTTCTTCCCTTGAGCTGCCAGAAATACCTGCAATTCATCAAAGAGCTCAAATACACGGGCAAGAACATTGTCCTTTGACAGCCAACAAACAGATGTGTAGAAGAGGAGGTCTTAGTGGGCAGAATCCATGTCTTGGCACAACTGACCAAACAGCCTGGAGGAGGCAAGAGCCTCACGGTGGATCAGGCAGTGTGTTGTAATGACATCCGGGTTCTTCTTCTTGACCAGAGTCACAAATCCTGACTTGGAGCCGAGCATGCTGGGAGCTCCGTCCGTGCAGACACCAACCAACTTTGCCCACGAGAGCTTTTCCTCTTGGAAGAAGTTGGACACCATGTTCATGATATCTTCAGCCTTTGTTGTTGTTGTTTTCAGTGGGTTGCAGAAGAGGAACTCCTCCTCTACCTGATTTTTCCAGATGAACCGAGTATAAACCAAAAGCTGTGGAAGCTGTGAGATATCTGTGGACTCATCAAGTAGGATGATGAAGAAGGGAGAGAGTTGGATTTTCTCGGTCACCTGAAGTTTGATGTCCTGGGACATGTCATCAATGCGCTGCTTAACTGTGTTGTTCAAGAGACTTATCTGATTAAGTTTGTTGACACAGTTCTGATTGAGGACAAGACGAGCAGCCTCTACCATGCAAGGTTTAACAAGCATCTCTCCAATGGTGTGTGGCTTCTGCTTTGCGATAAGAAGGGAGATCTTGTTCGAGGCATCGACAATCTTGCTGTGTTGAAAGAGAACTCCTGTTCCATGATCCAATCTCAACTGCTTGAGTTGGTGTTGTTTGATTTTGAAGTAGGCCAAATCCTTGCTGGCCAGTTCCGGATGAACTTTGGCGAGGTGCTCCTTCAGCTTGAATGGCTTCATGCTCTCGTTAGCAAATGTATTCTTGCACATGACGCACCGTGGCAACTGCACGCCATTGTTCATGATAGATGAGAAGCCAAAGTTCAGAAAACTCGTATGTGCATTTCTTCAACATCTGCAAAACAAAATATCAAGCATTAGGAAAGAAAATAGTCGTACAACAAAACCTAAATTTAAAAAAAACTAACAAAAATCCCTAAATATCATAAGAAATTTCCTCAAAATCTTGGACCCTCCATGACCCCCAGAAAAAGGCTCATGACCCCTTTGGGGGTCATGAGCCGCAGTTTGGTAACCACTGCTCTAGAGCATTCAGGTGAAGATGTAAAATAATACCCATATCTCATTTGTGTGTCATGAGATATCTTTGCAATAAAATAACCCAATGGAAGGCAATTAGATAATAGTTGTGTGGGTAAAGTATTGATAAGCACTCATTAAAGTGTTTACACATGTGTTAAGGACAGTAAGTATAACATGTGTTAAGGACAGTAAGTATAACACGTACACCAAACATTGGGGTGAGGTCAGTGTGGAGCTCATCTTCTTGAGAACTTCCAAACACACAAGTATTTCCATATACATTTGCATATTAGATTAAGTGAAAGTAATTTTTTTTCTTGTGTCAACAAAACAACTTTTGGTTTTAGTAATGATTGCCATTGTAATTTCATAACTTTCACATACAATGTTAAGTTTGGTAAAAAGAAAATAACATTTTTTTTTTTTATTTCCTTGCGATGGTAATGACATATATAACAGTTGTGTTTATGATGTTACGAGCCCAAAACACTACCAAAAATTTATCTATTAATTAAGCACAATAAAAAAGTACGCTAATACCCTTAATTTTTATGTCGTTACCTTTCCATTTGAAAAAATATTTATGCCTAATGTAACTTGAACATGACATACAATCTCAAAAAAATAGTGATGGTAATGACATTTGCAACAACTATGTATGTGATGTTAGGGAGCCAGATTAAAAATAACAATTGATAAAGAGTATTAATGTGTATTACTACTGGCAGACCCACTATGGATGTTGGAGCGGCAGCCGTGTTGGACAATGAAGGGACAGAACCAACACGTGTACAATCTGAGGGACTGGAAGCATCAGGGACACAAAGAGAGGGGCTTCCAAACAAAGGACTGGACACTGAGGGAGTGGAAGTGAAGAGTGTAATCAGGTGTGGAGGTATGCCTATGGGAGGAAATGAAAAGGAAATGGAAGGAGGAAGTGAAAGTGGCAAGATTGATTTGTTAGGTGACACTTCCTTCCTAATGAGTGAGGAAGGGGTGGTGTATCAGTGCTTTCCTCTGTCAGAACAAGAAGTAATTATTGTTAGTCTGGAAGAAGGAGACTTGGTGGTAGGAGAACAGGTCCCTGCACCTCCTCCTCTCCCCTCCTCTTCTTCCCCTTCCTCCTGTGTGTCTCCCTCTGTTCCATCCCTCCCTCCTGTCATGCACTCCAGCACACAGACAGAGCCTAAGGTCACTGCCACAAGAGGAGGCCAGCCCGTGTGTGGAGTGCATGAGGCCGACGCAGCACACATGTACAGCAGCACCAAGCCAGCCCCCCTCACCACAAAGGGAAGAAGGAAGCACTTGGCCAAGGACACACAACCACCAACTCAGGAACCACACAAGGAAGTGACGGCCAGCACACCCGCCAACCACTCCATCAAGGGGAGGGAACAGGTGGCCTCAGATTGGCTGCACTGCTTCATGTGTCCTGAAAGGCTGCCCTCTAATGCCACTCTGCGCCACCACTATGCGACGGCACACAACCAACCACACACCAACCCAACCAAAGTGAGTTGTATATATACACACACACACACACACACACATATATATATATATATATATATATATATATATATATATATATATATATATATAGATATATATATATATATATATATATATATATATGTACATATATATATGTACATATATATATGTACATATATATATGTACATATATATATGTACATATATATATGTACATATATATATATATATATATATATATATATATATATATATATATATATATATATATATGTACATATATATATATATGTATATATATATATATATATATATATATATATATATATATATATATATATATATATGTGTACATATATATATATATATATATATATATATATATATATATATATATATTATATATATATATATATATATATATATATATATTATATATATTATATATATATATATATATATATATATATATATATATATATATATATATATGTACATATATATATATATATATATATATATATATATATATATATATATATACATATATATATATATATATATATATATATATATATATATACATATATATATATATATATATATATATATATATATATATATGTACATATATATATATACATATATATATATATATATATATATATATATATATATATATATATACATATATATATATATATATATATATATATATATACATATATATATATATATATATATATATATATATATATATATGTACATATATTTATATATATATATATATATATGTACATATATTTATATATATATATATATATATATATATATATATATGTATATGTATATATATATATATATATATATATATATGTATATGTATATATATATATATATATATATATATATATATATATATATGTACATATATATATATATATATGTACATATATATATATATATATATATATATATATATATATATATATGTATATATATATATATATATATATATATATATATATATATATATATATATATATGTACATATACATATATATATATATATATATCTATATATATATATATATATATATATATATATATATATATATATATATATATATACATATATATACACACAGATTGGAACCTCAATTATCAAACTGAATTCGTTCCTGGAGGTCGTTCATGTACAGTAATGTTCTTAAACCGAAACGATTTCTTCAATAGAATTCAATGTAAAATCGATTAATCTGTTTGTGGACCCCAGATGATTGTTTATCTAAACTTTTACCACAGTACTTTGTGCACAAGTTCTTATACAAAACATATTGAAGGTCATTAAATCTAAGGCAAGAAAAGATAAACACAACTCTAAACATAAGATATAGTCTTGAACTTACCTAACTTTACCTTACTTGTATGGTAAACTTATTTCCATGATCTCTTTTCACTGTTGAGTTCCATAAGAATAGATCACATTGTACCTTTTCCAGTTGGTTGAAGCCTCTGTACACTGATTGCACTTCCCTATTCTCTATTCCCTATTCCCTTCTTGTGTGCAGAGTTTGGAGACTTATTTTAGGTGGTGTGTTAATGTGTGTAGAATGGTAAAGCAGTACCTGTGTTGCAGTGTTTTGTGTGTCTGCAAGAGTACTGGAGTGAGGCTCACCTTGAGTGGCACCTGCGTATGCAGCACGGCATCAAGGACCCAGCAGCTGCCTGTGTGGTGTGTGGCGTACAGCTTGCCACGCAGGCAGAGTGCCGGGCACACATGCGTAAGCATCCTGCCACCCTGCCATGCCCTGCCTGTGCTCTCAAGTTCCCTAGCCAACAGCAGTTGGTAGTGCATGTACAGCAGCACCACCTGCCCCTGCTGCTGCCCCACACCTGTTCCCTGTGTACCATGCGCTTCAGGCAACCCACCACCCTCCAGGTACACATGCGACGCCACTCCACACAGGTGTGCCCAGAACCAGGCTGTCACCACCAAGCACACGACGAGAGCTGGATGTTGGTGCACCTCCACCACCACCACCACCACCACCACACACTACCTGCCCACCACGATGCCACTGACCGCCTGCTGGACCGCCTGCTGTCTTGTTACTTCAGTCCAAAGGTCCAGGAAGGTCAGCCTTCTTCCCCTGAGCTGCCACCACACGTGCTGGAAGGCCCATCACAGCCCCCCCAGGGACCACCACCAACCCCTGAGGGAGCACTGGGTTTGCATGTGGTTGAAGACAGCCTCAGGACACACACCCAGCATGATGAGGTGGTGAGTGTGGTGCATGGCGTGGTGGAGGCCGTGCTGCAGGTGGAGGAGGAGGAGGAGGAGGAGGAAGAAGAGGAAGGCTTAGAACAGTTGGTGGTGAGGGTTGGTGGTGGTGGCACAACATCACATCGGTGCGGCCTCTGCAACACCTACCTGTCCTCACCTGAACACCTGGCCACACACAAGGCACAACACACTCAGGTAAGGATACACACACACTACTTAATGTGCAAACAAAGGGATTATTACCCTTTAAGGCCTTCTATTACCTTCCTTTAATCATCATCATCATTATCATCATCATCATCATAACTAAGAGTGATGTGTGTGTGTGTATGTTTTCCTGGCAGACAGTGGTGTGTTTCAAGTGTGACAAATCGTTCCATAGTGTGAAGCAGCTCAAGAGACACATGAGGGTGCACACCAACACACACCAACACACAGGTGGGTTCATTATTGATACTAATAAAGGAATCACATACACCCATCTGATGCAGTAAAAGTTAATAGGAAATCTTGAAGGAATAATGCTACTTTCCACTCTAACACATACTCTATTATTTTCCGTAAAACTTTAAACTCTATTTAACACTGTAGCATCGATTACATACAATGTGAAGCCAGTCCACCCTTCCTGGCCATCAATGGTGTTATAAGTGATGTGTTTCAATGTGGTGGTGGTGGTGGTTATAATGTTATACAGTGAGTGTTGTGGTAATGCCTTCAGTGCCGAGGCAGCTGCAGTGCCTGGAATGTGGGAAGGTGTGTGGCTCAGAGTCGGCACTCAGCAGGCACCGTGCCACCCACGTGCAGGCAAAGGGGCGGCACCAGTGTGAGGTGTGTGAGCGCAGGGTGAGGACGCGGGCACACCTTGTGGAACACCTTGCCAGGGTGCATAAGGTAAGGTACACACACACACACACACACACACACACACACACACACACACACACACACACACACACACACACACACACACACTCACACACACTTACACACACACACACACACACACACACACACACACACACACACACACACACACACACACACACACACACACACTTACACACACACATACACACACACACACATACACACACACACACACACACACGGTGGATATTTGGAATGGTTTGAGTGAAGAAGTTGTCACAGCACCCAGTGTGCATACATTGAAGGAAAAATTGGATAAATATAGATATGGAGACAGGACATAATGAGCCCTGCTCGAACCCTGTAAAATACAACTAGGTAAATACACACACACACACACACACACACACACACACACACACACACACACACACACACACACACACACTCACACTCACTGGCTCCAAGTCTAATAAATCTAACTTATGAGGAAAGATTGGATAAGTTGGGACTGATCTCATTAGAAAAAAGGAGAGAAAGGGGAGACTTGATAGCAGTGTTTAGAACAATGAATGGAATGGATAGACTTGACAGGGATGATTTGTTTGTGTGGGACACGAGAAATACAAGGGGACATGGTAAGAGACTGAAGAAGACAAGGTGCTTGCAAGACGTCAAAAAATATAGTTTTCCACACAGATGCATTGATACTTGGAATGGACTGGATAGTGAGACGGTGGAAGCGAGGTGTGTGCATGAATTTAAAGCTAAAATTGATAAAGAAAGATATGGAGACGGGACCCCACGAGTGTGAGCTCATTTCCCGTAAACTACAACTAGGTAAATACACACACACTCATGGAGTGAGGAACTGATGCAATTGGCAATGGAGAACACAATGGAGCAGTGGGTGGATGAATTCACCAGGTACAGAGGGACAGAGGAACCATCTATGTTAGACCTGGTGTTCACCAAGAGACCTGAACTACGTCCAGAAATTAAATACTTGAGCCCAATGGGAAAAAGTGATCATATAGTGATAGAGGTGGGAATCCAAGATGAGAAAGCGGAAATGAGGAGGAAGGATCACAGAAAAGGGAGATTGAATTATGCCAAGGCAAATTTTGCTGAATTAAGGAAGTTTTTCGGGAGTATAGAGTGAAAAAGAATTATGTAAGGAATGACAGTGCAGGACAAATATGAAAAGTTTCTGAAAAAATACAAGGAGGGAGTACAGAAGTATGTGCCAGTGTATAAAGTAAAAGAAAGTAAATATAGTTGGTACAATGCCAGGTGTGCAAGAGCGAAGAAGATAAAGGATGCAGCATGGAGGAAGCTGAAGAAACATCGAAATGATAACAATAGAGAGCTGTATAAGGAGGCAAGAAATGAGTATGTTAGAATAAGAAGGGAGGAAGAGATAAGGTTTGAAAAGGATATAGTGGAGAAGTGTAAGGAAGAGCCTAAGTTATTTTACAGACACATTAAAGGGAAATTGACAAATAGAGAGACAAGCTAGAAAAAGGTGGGAAGAAGTATGAAAAAGCAGAGGAGATGAGTGAAGTCATGAATGAGAGTTTTAAGTCTGTATTTAGTGTGGAAGAAGAGTTTGTTGAACCAAGAGAAGAGGTGAGACGGGTAGGGTTGCAAGAAGTAAAGGTGGAGAAGCAAGAAATTGGCAAATTGTTGGAAAAGTTGGATGTGAGGAAAGCGATGGGACCAGATGAAGTATCAAACTGGACATTGAAAGAATGCAGGAAACAACTGGAGGAGCCAATTTGGGATGTGATCAACACTTCAATGATGGAGGGGAGAGTGCCAAGAGAGTGGAAGAGAGCAAACATAGTGCCCATATACAAAGGAGGAAAGAAGACTGAGCCACTAAATTACAGACCGGTGTCGCTGACGAGTGTCGTGGGAAAACTCTGTGAAATAATAATTAAAGAGAAGTGGTTGGAGTATTTGGAAGAGAATGATGATGTATCTGATTGTCAATTTGGCTTCAGGAAAGGAAGATCTTGTGTGACAAATTTGCTAAGCTTTTATACAAGAGTGATAGATGTGGTGCAAGAACGAGATGGATGGGTCGATACAGTCTACCTAGACATTAAAAAGGCATTTGATAGGGTACCTCATAGAAGGCTGTTGTGGAAGTTGGAACACGTAGGTGGATTGAGTGGAACTATATTGAAATGGGTGAGGGACTACCTACACAACAGGGAAATGAGAACTGTAATCAGAGACACCTGTTCAAGTTTGGGGTGAAGTGTTAAGTGGGCTGCCTCAAGGGTCAGTATTGGCACCCATCATGTTTCAAATATATATAAATTATATGCATGAGGGATTGAGCAGTTACATAAATCTATTTGCTGATGATGCTAAGATCTTCAGAGTGATAAGGAGCCATGATGATTGCATGGAGATGCAGAGAGATATAGATAAGATTTATGAATGGAGCCAGAAGTGGAAATTGGATTTTAATGCCAAGAAATGCCATGTGTTAGAGATGGGAAAGAGCCTAAGAAGACCTGTATGGGAGTATAAAATGGGGGAGGAAGTGATTACGAAGAGAAGGGAGGAGAAGGACCTAGGGCTGATTATTCAGGACACATTGTCGCCAGAAAGACATATAAGTGGGATATTTGGCTCAACATACAGGATGTTATCGAACATTAGGGTGGCATTTCGCTATATGGACAAGGACATGATGAGGAAGATTCTGACTACCATGGTGCGTCCTAGGTTGGAATATGCAGCAGTGGTGTGGTCTCCACATAAGAAGAAGGATGTCAAGAAGTTGGAAAGGATCCAGAGGACAGCCACAAGAATGGTACCGGAACTGAAGGATCTAGAATATGAGGATAGATTGAAGGAAATGGGACTGCTAACGCTGCAAGATAGAAGAGAGAGAGGAGATTTAATAACTACGTACAAAATCGTTAGTGGGAAGGAAAAGATAGACAGACAAGACCTGGTGATACCAACGGAAGATGCATCAAGACGTACGAGAGGGCATTCAAAGAAGGTTGGAAAGAGTCCATGTTCAAGAGATGTGAATAAGTATAGTTTTCCACATAGAACTGTGGATGTATGGAATGGACTGAGAGAGGAGATTGTTGAGGCAGCCAGCATACATGATTTTAAGAAGAAGTTGGATAAATATAGATATGGAGACAGGACATAATGAGCCCTGCTCGAACCCTGTAAAATACAACTAGGTAAATACACACACACACACACTCACACTCACACTCACACTCACACTCACACTCACACTCACACACACACACACACACACACACACACACACACACACACACACACACAGTTAGAGGAGTTGAAGAGAGACAGGAGGCATGGCTGAAACAAAGTGAAGGAACTGAGCAGTCCTTAAAGAAGATAATGGAACAGCAGCAAAAGGAAAAGCAAGATATTAAGGATAAGATAGTTAGTGTAATCAAAGAAAAGAAGAAGTTGGTAAGAGATACTGTGGACAAGGTTAAGTGCGTAGTGATCTTCAGGGTAAAGGAAGAAAAAATAGTTAATAAGTCTGAGAGAGAAGAAAAGGAAAGGGAAAAAATCAAGAAGATATTGACAACAGTTGTAGAAGAGGAGAGTCATGTAATGAATTCTGTAGAAGAGTTTCACAGGATTGGGAAATATGTGGAACAGAAAGATAGACCGCTAAAGATAAAATTTACAACTCAGGTTCGAGCAGAGGAAATCTTAAATGGAACATGGAAATTGGCTGGAAATGATGAATGTAAGAATGTATGGATAAACAGGGATTTGGACGAAGAGGAGAGAGCAAGAGCGAAGGAATTGGTTGCAGAGGCTAAGCAAAAAAACGACGAGAGGACGGAAGAAGAAAAGGCACAGTTCTACTGGAGTGTCAGAGACCTAAGGTTGAAAAAGAAGTTTATCAGGAGGTAAGGAAAATTTGGTACACTAATGTAAATGGATTGATGTCGTCAAGGCTGGAAATCGGCGAGTTCTTGGAGAGAGTAAAACCTGATATGTTAGTGTTATGTGAAACAAAGTGGAAGAATGAGTGGGGATCACCAGAGATTGGGAATGGAAATTATGATGTATGGTTGAAAAATAGATGTGGTAAGGGAGGAGGTGGAGTCATGATCTTGACTAAGAAAAGTGTAAGAGTGGACAAGGTGGAATTAAGCAAGAACAAGTCCGAGATTATTCAAGTTGTGGTGAGGAATAGATGGGGAAAGTCAACGACATATGTAGGAGTTTATGTGCCGCCTCTTACAAATGCATGGACGAGAAGTGAGCATGAGACTATGTTGGAGGATACAACAAAAGAGATGGAAAGGATAGTATCACAAGAAAAGGACATGCTTATAGTGGGAGACTTTAATTGCAAAGGAATTAACTGGGAGGAAAAGACTTTTCAAGGAGGAGAAAATTCATGGAGCGAAAAATTGATGAACTGGGCCGTGGAAAATCTAATGACTCAATGGATTGACTGTGAAACCAGATTTAGTGGAAGAGACAAACCATCCAGACTGGACTTGTTGTTTACAAGTGATGAAGAGAGCATAGAAGGAATAAAATACGAGTGTCCTTTGGGAAAGAGTGACCATGTGTTAATTGAGATAAGTTTAAGTACGGAAATGTCGGTGATAGAGGAGGAGTACAAAGTGGAAAGATATAGATACAATAAAGCAAATTTTGAAGAAATGGGGAGATACTTCGAAAAGGTAAACTGGCAGAGTTTTGAGAACGCAGAGGACATACAGGACAAGTGGAATGAATTTATTAAGATATATAATGTTGCAGTGGAAATGTACGTTCCAAAGGGGAGAACATATTGTAAAAAGGGAAAGGAGTGGTACAATACTAGATGTGAAAGGGCTAGAAAGAGCAAGATAAGTGCATGGAATAGATGGAAGAAAAGGAGAACGGAAAGTGGATGGAAAGATTATATTGATGCCAGAAACGAGTGTGTGATGATAATGAGGGATGAAAAAAGGAACTATGAGAAGGATATAGTAGACAAATGTAAGAGTAACACAAAATTGTTTTATAAACATATAAATGGGAAAATGAAGAAAAGAGAAGGTATATCTGGGCTGAAGGTTGACGGAAAATTATATGATGAGGAGCAAGAAATGGCAGAGGTGATGAACGAGAGATTTCAAACAGTTTTTACTGAAGAAGGGGACTTTGAAATGGAAGATAATGACCTGGATGGAAAAAAGTTAATGGGAGTGGAAGTACGTCAGGAGGATGTTATGAAATTGATGGAGAATTTGGATGGAAATAAGGCACCCTGGTCCTGATGGAGTTTCAAATTGGATATTGAAGGAATGTAGGAAGCAGTTGGTGGACAAGATTTATAACCTGCTAAAGTTATCACTGTTGCAAGGGAGGGTACCGAAGGACTGGAAAAGAGCCAATATTGTACCGATATATAAAGGAGGAAGCAGAGAGAATCCACTGAATTACAGACCGGTATCATTGACGAGTGTAGTGAGTAAGCTGTGTGAGAAGATTGTAAAGGATGCTTGGATGGAGTACCTGGAGGAAAAGAAAGTGTTGACAAATTGTCAGTTTGGATTCAGAAGAGGAAGGTCATGCTCCTCAAATTTGCTATCGTTTTATCCAAAAGTCATAGATATTGTGCAAGAGAGAGATGGTTGGGTGGATAGTGTCTACCTGGACTTGAAGAAAGCGTTTGACAAGGTGCCACACCGGAGGCTACTGTGGAAGATAAAAAACTGTGGAGGAGTTGAAGGACGGTTACTGGAATGGATGAGGGACTACCTTAGTGAGAGGGAAATGAGAACGGTGATTAGGAATAAAGGTTCTTCGTGGCTAAAGGTCACTAGTGGAGTACCTCAGGGGTCAGTGCTGGGACCTGTAATGTTTGGAATTTACGTAAACGACTTGGCTGATGGTATCGACAGTTACATTAATTTGTATGCTGATGATGCAAAGTTAATGAGGAAAGTGGAGAATGTACAGGATTGTATGAAATTGCAAGAGGACCTTGATAAAATTGATGGATGGAGTAAAACATGGCAAATGGAGTTCAATTTGAATAAGTGTAAGGTCATGGAATTTGGGAGAAGTAAAAAGAGAGTGCACTGTGATTACAAAATGGATGGAGTTGGTCTGGAGAAGTCTAAGGAGGAAGAAGATCTAGGTGTGACAATTACGGAGGGCTTGATTCCAGACAGGCACATAAATAAAATTACGGGAGAAGTAACAAATCTGTTGAGGAGAATCAAAATGGCATTTTCGTATTTGGATGCTGACATGATGAAAAAGCTGATCAGTTCCATGATAAGACCAAGACTGGAGTATGCAGCGATAGTGTGGTCTCCTCACACGAAGAAGAATATTAGAAAATTGGAGAGGGTCCAAAGAGCGGCCACCAAGATGGTGCCGGAACTGAGGGATTTAACATATGAGGAAAGATTGAGGATACTGGAGCTTCCAACGCTTGAAAGTAGAAGAGAAAGGGGAGATTTGATAAGTGTTTATAAAATGATGAATGGAATGGATGAAGTGGATGGCGACTTGTTGAACTTGGAAACGAGAACTACAAGGGGACATGGAAAGAAGTTGAAGAAGGAGCAGTGTGTAAGGGATATTAAGAAGTATAGTTTCCCTCACAGAGTTGTGGACACCTGGAATGCTTTGAATGAGGAAATTGTTAATGCCGTCAGTGTGCATAGTTTCAAAGCTAAGCTGGACAAAGCAAGATGTAGAGACGGGTCATGAGATTACTCCCCTCCCGTAAACCACAACTAGGTAAATACAACTAGGTAAATACACACACACACACACACACACACACACACACCACACACACACACACATACACACACACACACATGGATGGGTGGATGACATATATTTAGACTTAAGAAAGGTGTCAAGTTGTTGAATGAGCAGAGTAATGGAATTAAGACTAGGCAGCATTGGATAGGTGTGTTGTCTGTGTGCACATGTAGCTGTCAAATTGACCTAAATATTGTATATAGATTAGTATGACCCTTTGTACAGATCCATCCTGAGTGTTTCAATGAGTATGACCCTTTGTACAGATCCATCCTGAGTGTTTGAATGAGTATGATCCTTTACACAGATCCATCCTGAGTGGAAGCAGCTACAATGTGGTGTGTGTGAGCGCAAGTTTTCCTCCAACACAACACTTCACTCGTAAGTGTTACTCTTCATCCAGGTTGTAGAAATAACAATTATGAAAACATTGGTGTTCAAATGTATTAAATTCATGTACTGTAGTGTGATAATGAATACTATAATAGTTACCATTATTGTTCCCTGTGTCCCTCCCCCGCCCAGACACCAGCTGACCCACAGTGATGGTGAGGCGCGCTGGCCCTGCCACGAGTGCCACCGCACCTTCACCAAGCCCGGCACACTCCAGCGCCACACCACCAAGCACCAAGGCAACAAGTTTGTGTGTGATGTGTGTGGCAACTTGTTTGACTCTGCCCACCGCCTGCACACCCACACCCGCACCCATGACCCAACCCACAAGGCCAGGTCATTGTCAAGTTGTTTGTGTCACCTCACTCAACAGGGTCAGGTCACTTTGTATACATGAATAGGCAGTGATCATCAATCCAAGAAGCGGTAGTAAAACAGATAGATCTTAACACTAGTACAGTACCCTGACACTCCTGCACCTTCCACAGGCTACCGTGTCCTCATTGTGTTCATAAGTTCGCCTACAAGAGCCACCTCAAACTGCACCTCAGGATACACACTGGAGAGAAGCCATATGTGTGTGAGACCTGTGGCAAGTGTTTCAAGCGCCTGCAGGTGTGTAGTCAAGACTTTCACAGGTAGAGGTGGGTGGAATGTGATAACCTGCAAGTTGACATGCTGCTTTGGGGGATTGTTGTAGATAAAATACTCCTTTTTTGGCTCCACAAAACATTACAGTATTTCTATTCTTCCCATGTTGAATTTTAAACAGAATTCACCAATTTTCACTTTCGTGGTGGGTGTGAGGTTCTCATTCTCGTGGATGACTGCTATGCATGAACCTATACTTGGCTTAACAACTATGACAGTGATGATGATGATGATGGTGATGTCACTCTCCGCAGCAATGTAAGGTGCATCACCGCATGACACATAGTGATCAGCGTGAAGCCTGTGTGGAGTGTGACCGCACCTTTGGGGACAAGACTAACCTGCTGCGCCACCGTCTGCTGGTCCACCACCACCTCAAGCGTTGGGTGAGTGAGTCCCTGCTGGCCCTGCTGGCCCTGCTGGCCCTGCTGGCTTACCTTCACTTCTTATGTTTCATTTACTTCCTGCCAACACAGCAGAACCTTCACTCCCTGGTATCTCATGGTAACATCCTGACATTGTGTTCCTGCCTGTGTTGGAGGTGTGCCTTAGAAGAATTTACTTGTAACAATCACAAAACCGTATCCATATCTTGGCTGCCTTCAAACTTCACTTCACAATATTTGTTCTTCATTTTGTGAGATTGATCATTAATGGATGAAATGTTACAAAAAAGAAAAGAGAAGTAGATAAAGCAGGGAGAAAATGACATTCCATGGTCGGTATTTAACACATGAACACCAACTAATGATTGTTTAGTTTGAGCAGTAATTCATGTGTTGAAGTAAGGTTATGGCATTGCAGGTGTGTGGGGTGTGTGCCCAGAGCTATTCCTATTCCCAAGACTTGAGGAAACATCTGCATAAGAAACACAATTTGTCATTCCAGCGGCTGGATGCTTCCACCAAGAAAGCACGACATGAGGTAATGTGTGTGTGTGTGTGTATGTGTATCTGTGTGTGTGTGTGTATGTGTATCTGTGTGTGTGTGTGTGTGTGTGTGTGTGTGTGTGTGTGTGTGTGTGTGTGTGTATCTACCTAGTTGTAGTATACAGGGCCTCAGCTACACTTGTACCATTAACAAGAGAAAAACTGATGACATTTGAGAATACAACATGAAAGTTATTTAGGAAACTCTAAAAAGGGAACAAGTATGAAGCTTATGATTATATATATATATATATATATATATATATATATATATATATATATATATATATATATATATATATATATTTTTTTTTCATCATTAACCGTTGGCACCAGTAGGCATATGGAGGCACAGATGGACTTGCCTCGCCTGTGATTTGGTGTAGGTTTTTTATAATTTTTTTATAGTGACGCCTCGAATAATTAAGTTCTCTCTTGAATATGTTGAGAACGTGTGAGGCTTATTACTGCTACAACCTCAGATGCATATTAACGTTGTAAGTCCCGTCTGAGGACAGTATGGCAGCAATTTGGGTAGTCTTTGGCCACTCGGCGGTGATATCAAATATTGAAAAGTGGTCAGCGGATATCGGGGATTCGAACCCGGAACCCTAGGCTCCCATGCCCGAACGCTGACCACTGCACCATATATATATATATATATATATATATATATATATATATATATATATATATATATATATATATATATATATATATATACACATATATATATATATATATATATATATATATATATATATATATATATACATATATATATATATATATATATATATATATATACATATATATATATATATATATATATATATATATATATATATATATATATATATATATATATATATATCCTCCTCATATATCTTGAGTTTTCAAACTCAAATAGTGTCTTAGCAATAAGAAAGTGATACCACACGTACATAAAGCTCTCGGGATCAATCTGTGACTAGTAAGGAGTCTGTGTATTGGTGTAATTTGAAGAAATAAGCACAAGTGAGGTGAAGAGCAGTCAAGATAGCTGACCAAAACACCCCACATGCCCACACGGAGGATGTAAACACCAGCCAGCATGAGGACTCGCCCTCAGCCCAAAGGAAGCCCTTCAAGGTTTGCCAAATTCACTGCAACACAGGTATAAGGTGTAGTGATTGCCACATTTGGGTGCATTACCTGTGTAGTGAAATACCCACATATGTTCTAATTAACCTGACCAAGTCCACATCAATATACACCTGTATGACTTGCACCAAGGAAAATTATCCTAACTATGACGACCTGTGTTCATATATTGAAAAGTGTAAGACAGAGGAAAGGGTATTAGACAACACCACAGTTAACCATCAAGCATCCCAGGCAGTAGGATCAACAGGTGACCCGAGCCTGGCCACCACACCACTGGATGCCAACCTCACTCTCCTGGCAGCCACACCTAAATACTGTGAGTGACGTGAGCCAGTCAACTCTAATAGTAGTAAATAACCAGATAAGTGACAGTGTCAGTGCTACCCAAGCCTCCACCTCTCTTCCAACGGGGGAAGGGAGTGACCAGCCGTTAACCCCACACCAACCTGATGACCGTCATGCCTCTGCAAGTAAGCCAGGGCTGTTGAACTGTAATAATTTTACCACAAATACCAGGGTTTGCCTTGACTACAAAAGAGGCCTCAGAGGCAATAGTTGTAGGTTCAGCCACCCTAAGCCCTGCCAAGTGAAAACAGAGGGTGCAAGGAAGGAAGAAGTTGCCTTAACTATCACCCTATCCTGTGCGGAAACTCAGTCCAACGTGATCACCTAAACATAAGCTACCCCAGACCCAGAACATGCCAGGCTGGAGCCACAACAACACTTACTTACTTAGATGCACAAAGAAACAAAAGTGAAACAATAGATTTTTTAGAGATAATCCAAGACATGAAATCCAGCATGACAAACCTGAGCCAAGTGGTAGAGACACAGGGTATTTTCCTCCAAGGTCACATGTCAAAGCGGACCAACCAACACTGGCCACACATCCAGACATCTGCTGCCATACCACCAAACCAAAACTGGACATGGCCAAATATGGTACAAGCCCAATAGGTTTAACTCGTGGTGGGCAACATTGAGGGTTTCATCCATAAATCAAACAAGAGTAAGCTTCTCTTCCTAGAAAAACTTGCACAAGTAGAGGACCTTATGATGATTGTCCTGACAGAAACCCACCTTCCCAAAGATGTGAATGACTCGGAAATTAAATTAGAAAACCACATACCCTACAGAGCAGATCGGAGTGGTAGAAGTCATGGTGCAACTATCCTTTATCTAAGAGAAGACCTTGTTGTGAACACTAAACTCCTCCTGGTCTACTCAAACAGTCAAACTATACACCTAAACCTTCTTAACCTGGGGAGGCGGTGGTCTAGTGGCTAGCGGTCGGACATACCAGCTCAGGGTCCCGCGTTCAAGCCTCAGCACTGGCTGGCCACTTTTCTTTGTTACTACCGCCGAGTGGCCTAAGATCACCCACATGCTGCCATAACACCATCCTCACCGGGACTGCAACGTTATATGCGCGAGGAGCTTCCGCTGGCAGCATGAGCCTATCAATAAGAAGAAACAAGGCGTCACTTAAAAAATCTAACCCGCGCTACTAACGGGCAGAGGCCAACCATCTAAGGTCTCCCTGAAGCCTACCGGCGCCATGGGTAAAAAAAAAAAGTCATAAACTGTTACTGCCCACCTCACTCCTCACTGACAAACTTTGAAAATGTCATCAAGAATATGAAAGACACACTGGACAATCTACCATCTCCTACACCTGAAATTATCATATGTGGAGATTTCAACTTTCCATTGATGCATAGCTGATGTAGTTTTAGTGTTGGTAACGTTACACTGAGTGACAATGTGATAGCTGATGGTAGGTTTATTTCCATCAGTGAGCCACTGTGTGATGGCAATCATGTATGTAATTAATGTTATTACATTAGAGGTGATCATAATGTATTTGAATGTGATTCCAAGTTCAGTGTATCTCTTCAGGTGTATGTGGTGCCTGAGGGCGGGGCAGCAGGCATGAGTGAGGCGGCACGACGGAAGGTGGAGAGTGTGAGTGAAGCTGAGCGTCACAAGGTGGAGCAGGTGTTGTCCACCACCAACAATTTACTGAAGGGCACCACCATCACCAGCCCTCCCCTGCCCCCTCCCGGGGTTTTGATGGTTCAGGACTCCAGGGGGGCGGGACCCCCACTGCTTCTACCTGCACTGGAGACCCAAGAATATAAAGTAGATAGAGTACCTTGTGTGCAGTGTGGGGCAGACATGGCCTCTTCCGCAGGGCAGTGTGGGTTGTGTGGAGCGGCAGCAGCAGGACAGCAACACGGTGGTGGTGGTGGTGGGTTGAGTGTGAGCCAGCCTGAAGTGGTGTTCCAGTGTTCAGTGTGTGGCATACACTATGGCAGCCAGGCCCAGTGTGTGGCTCATATCACCGCCACTCACTGTTCACACTTACTTACCCTTGACGGAGGAAACACATCCCTCCTGCCCACTAATGCACCACTAATGACACCATCACTTCTATTACCATCACACACAGCCCCTCATTGTATAGTGCAGGTGTCACAGCAGGTGCCAGTCTCCTTACCACCACCACCACAACTGCCACCACCACCACCAATGCCACCACCACCATCACTGCCACTCACCACACCCCCTAACACAGGCACTGTCCTGGTGCAGTGCCCCACGCCTGGCCTTCTATCCTCCGGCCTCTCCCTTGTACCTGTGTCATCCTCCCCGCCAACCAGGCCGAGCATGGAGGAAGGAGAGGCCCTCTGCACCATTACCTTTCATGCAACCACTGGGGAAGAGGCGCCATCACCACCTTCATATCAACCTCCTCACACCAACAACAACACCTCCACCTCTAATCCTGTCACCATGGACACCTCCAATCTCATTCCAGATGTTCTCACCACCACCATCATCTCTGCTCCTTCAGACAACACCACCACCACCACCACCACCAGCTCACTGCCACAAACCCTACCACCACCACCACCACCAGATGACAAGGTAAAAGATTTGATTGTTATGTCTCTTGTTTCCTATTCCCCACACACCTCCTTTGATGAGAGAGAGAGAGAGAGAGAGAGAGAGAGAGAGAGAGAGAGAGAGAGAGAGAGAGAGAGAGAGAGTGAGAGTGAGAGTGAGAGTGTGAGTGTGTGTGTGTGTGTGTGTGTGTGTGCATTTGTGTGTGTATACCTAGTTTTAGTATACAGGGCCTGAGCTACACTTGTGTGGTCCTGTCTCCGTATCTATAGTTGTCTAGTTTTTCCTTCAGTTGATGTACATTCTTTGCCATTATCACCTCTTCCTTCAGTCCATTCCAAGTATCTATACTTCTTTGGGGAAAACTGTACTTTTTTGTATCTTTCAAGCAAATTCCTTTTTGCAAATTTTTCTTGTGTCCCCTCAAATTTCTAGCCTCTCCTTTTCTTGTCAATATTAGGTCTTTTCTATCTGTTTCCTCAAGGTTGTTCGTGTGTGTGTGTGTGTGTGTGTGTTAGCTGTATATGCTTTACAGGTGTGTGAGGAGAGTCAGACAGCTACTACTGCTTCAACCACCACCACCACCTCCACCTCCACCACCTCCACCTCCACCTCCAGCACATCAGTTGCCAGTGTCCTTCTTACCCTGGCACAGCCGCCGCATTCCCTCCTTGCCTTAAGTAAGTCACAAGAATATGTGTACAGGTTTTTATTCAGTATTTGTGGTTTTACTGAAACTTCTCTATTTGATAATCAGGATTTAGGTGATGTGTACAATTAGTTTTAAGTGTAAATCTTATCCAACTTGGTATTTTTAGTGATTATTTAGCAATGGATGGAAGAGAAGGAAAAGAAATCTGATTCAGAACACGAAAGAAGAATATAACCCAGAAAGGAATGAATATGTAAGGATAAGAAGAGAAGAAAAAAAAGCGTTATGAAAAAGATATAGTTAACAAATGCAAGGAAGAACCAAAACTGTTTGATAGATTTTATATCAATAAAAAAAAATAAAACAAGAAAATATATAACTGGATTGAAAAAAAGATAAAAGTCAGTATATGAAGACATAAAATAACTCTTCCTTGTTTATTGGTTTTAATTCTCACACTACAAGTTATTGATTATGGTAGGAGAGTGTCTGCCTACTTGTGTCCTCTCACTCTGTCTCATATACTTCAATACTATCTTTCCATTTATACTTTTTCTTCTCTTACATCTCTTCTCTTCCCTTATCATTATCTCCTTACCATCTCCACTACTCCACAAACTCCATCTCCCTTACTACACATATCTAATCTTCTTTATACACTTTCATTTCCGTCAACATGCACACGCTTCATCAACACTTGATCGCCACAAACTCTGCTACACGACAAGGAATCAACTGTAGAGTAATGCAGTTATTAAAACACAGTTCCTTATTAAGATTGTTTGCTCATCAGGAGAGGATGAGGAAGAGGATGTCCAAGAGTAGGATAGATAGATGCTCAAACTAAAGAGGACAGGACAATTCCCTTTAAAATATGAGGACAAGTTAAAGTATTTGAGACAAAGTAAGAAGACTGGAGTGAGTGTTGAAGAAGGTGAAGACTTACTTTGACACTTCCATTGTGGAAAGTCCTCAGGAAAAGCATTACAATAGATCAAAATGAGTTGTTGCATGTTTGTGTGACCATGTTTGTTGTGACGCATTCCTTCCATGGTGCCCACAGAGGAGCAGTGTTTACAAGGGAAGTCCAATGGTTGTGCCGCACCCCAGGAGCCACACATGGGTCCAGGGCAGCTAGAGTGGTCCTGTATCTCCCACCAGGTGAGTGTTTGGTGTGTACTAGGACTGCATGCACCTCATTGACAGGTGGGTTTGGACGGAAAGGGAGACAAAAGTTAATGTAGGAACAAACAATGCATCAGTTGATTAACTATACCAGAATTATAGTTGAAAGAATGAAGAATGGTGTAAGTGTTGGCACATTCAGCTCACAACTAACACTAAGATGTCCTTGGTTTGAATTGTCCTTTATGGAGTGTGTCCTATTGGCAGCGGCAGCAGCAGCAGCAGCAGCAGCAGCAGCAGCAGCAGCAGCAGCAGCAGGAGGAGGAGGAAGAAGAAGGTGTTAGTGGAGCAGCCAAGGTGTTTGCTCCCCTCCAGGAGGTGAGCGTGGAAATCATGGAGCAGCGCCCACCAACAACATGGATACGGACACCTTTTGACACCCACGGCTCTCCGTCTCCTTCTACTTCTTGTACTCCTCCCCCTCCTGTAGCTGGTGTTCCTCCTCCTCCCCCTCCTCCTGCTCCCCTCTCCAGGTAAGTGCACCAGCCTCTGCTCCAAGTGGTGATGGAAAGCCTTCACTGTTCACCTCATTGGCTTCTTGACTGATAAAATGTTTTTGTATATAACAAAAATAGGGTTGGAACAATTGCATTTTTTAAATCAATTACATGTACAAACACTTTTCCTGAAGTTCAGTTTTTAATGACAGTTAATAATTTAATAAGAATCATTAAAAATTACTTCACATGATTGTGCAGTAATTAATATTCACATGAATGTGCTTATATATTACTGACTATGAGCGAGACATTTTTCAAACAAACCTGACGCCCATCTCAGAGGGAGGATGGGTAGGTGGGTAGGGGTGAGAGAGCCAGTGACATCCTGGCTACAGATTGCAAAAATGCACCCAAGGAAAGCACAGCTAATACCTTGCAATATTTCACTAAACAACCACTGGTGGAGGAACCTAACTTGTTGTATAATCCAGACTTTCCTGTAACCTTATTTCTTCTTACTATTATTTCCCAGTGTTGTTGTATCCCCAGGAAGGGTGTGGCCACAGGTACAGTGGAGGAGGAGGCAGCAGCAGCAGCAGCAGGCCTTGTGCTGAACCTGAGCTATGAGTGCAATGTGTGCAGTAAGAATTTCAAGTCTGCAGGACACCTCAAGAAGCACCACAGAACCCATGAGGTTCAGCGGCACCCATGTGGTATATGCAGCAAGGCATTTGCTGAGAAGTACAACCTCAAGACACACATGTTGACACACACTCGTGAGCGTCCACACGTGTGTTCCCAGTGCCTTAAAACATTCAGGTGTGTGTATTGACTTGGTTTTATTAACCTGGTTGTAGTATACAGGGCCTGAACTACACTCTTGTGGTCCTGACTCTGTGTGTTTGTAATGTTTTGGTGGTACAGTATTACATTGTTGTGTTAAGGTGATGTGCTGGTGTGATGTGTAATGCCAGTCATGTCACTCCTTCTACACACACACACACACATACACACACACACATACACACACTCATTCTGATATACTTGTAGGTATATGAGGGACCTCACTGAACATAGACGTACCCATGAAGGTGCCAAGCCACACACCTGTACACTCTGCAACAGGAGCTTCGTCAGGAGAAGAGACTATGCTCGCCACCTCAAGGTTAGCCGCACACTCTGCTTCTTCACTCACTCACCATCTGTCTGTCTCCCGAAAACTCATAGCATTTACTGTTTGTTTGCTGTTTCTTACCTCAGAACATTTTGTGATTAGTTTCAGTAAAAATGTCTGCAATTATGAATGTGTACTGCCTTGAGAAAAAGCTGCAGCTATGATAGTAGATGATGAGATAATTGAAAATAAGTGAGAATTATCTTTACTAGAATTAAGTGTTTCAGCAGATTGTCACTTATCTGATTTATATATTATGAAAAGCATCTTTTTTACCGTTTTGTCATTATTTTTATAATTATTATTATTGTTATAATTATTATTATTGTTATTATGATTATTATTATTATTATTATCCCTGTGGTGGGGGCTATAAAAATATTATCACCATAATTCATGCGCTTTGTAAAAGGTGACAAAAGGGACAGAGAGAGGGAGAGGAGTTTGGGATGCCCCTCCTCTTTATTATCATCATCATCATCATCTTCAAATTGAGTCCACTGCAGGACAAAGGCTTTCCCCCAACCTTCTCCACTCATCTCTATCAGCTGCCTGTCTATTCTAGGTTATTCAAACTAAATTTCCTCTCTCATCTCTCCATCTATTTTCTGTCTGTCCTGCCTCGTTTTACCAAGAAAAGATATGATCCCTTGAGTTTTTTCAGGAGCAGCACAGTGCCTTGAGGCACCAGTGCCAAGTGTGTGGGGCCACTTTCAAGCGTCGGATCTACCTGGAGACCATTCACATGCGGACACACAACCCACCCACTCAGCAGGTGAAGTGTTCCCACCAGTAGTGTGCTTGAGTTACCCTGCATCAACCTTACCCATAACTGTCCACTCAAATAAACAAGGTGAAGGCATCCTTTTGTAGGTAGGAAGCACCAAGTATTTAGTTGAGCATCTTCTGCCATTAGTTATGAGACCCGGGACTGTTTCTATCACATCACTCAACTTCAAACACTATCAATAAATAAAGATTCTAGTCATGGGGCCCACACTGTACATATGTAATATACACATTGGGTATTGTACAGTTGTAAATTAATTGAAAAGTAAATGGTACTCTTCCCTCAACAGATTGGACAGGAAGAACAGCAGCAGCAGCAGCAGCAGCAAAATCCACAGGGAGTCTCCACCAGCCCGGAGCCCAAGGAGGGAGAAGGCCGCATCTGTGGTATCTGTGGCCGCACCTTTGCCCGGGCTCGTTACCTCACATCACACCTGCAGACACACTCTCGTCGTGCCAACTATGTCCGCTGCCCTCGGTGCCCCCGCATGTTTGTGTCGGAGCAAACCTTGAAGGTGAGTTGTGTGTGAGTACGTGTAATGACACCTCAAAAAACACCAATAACACTCCTATTGGACCTTGGCATCACTTGTAGATGGACTAGTAAAATATGTCATATACTTTGGTTGTTTCATCATGGGTTCAATTTCCAGTTACTCTTGGCTCATTGTATATGAATGTGTCCATGTATCATATTGTATCAGTCTGCATGTATGGTGGGTGTAGCAGGAGCACCAATACAAGTGCATGCTATACCTCATCCCATAGGAAATAATACATTATGGCTTCATCATCATCCTATGTATATGCTTCTCCCTTCATCTCTATTGACAACCCATCTATTCCAGGCCACCCAAGCAAAACATACTCTCTCATCTATCCATCTTGTTCTCTGTCTGCCCTGCCTTCTATCATCTCTCTCTCTCTCTCATAATCATGATGACACCATACATTGTGTTTCCTTTGTCGTGCAGGTCCACCGTAACACTTTCCACACCCGGGATGCTGTGGACACACATTCTTAAGGTGACTCATCATGTGTGAGTACCAGGCTGTCTCACCCAAACCATCCACACTACTACCATTGGATGGACTCATTCATTATTATGTATTATGATTCATTGGTGTCAACATTTATAGCCTTGGAATAAAAGTGTTGAATACAGTACTATTCTTTTCATCCATTTCAAAGCCAACTATCAAGGAGGGAGTGTGTGGATAGGGAGAGGTGGAAGCTCTTCTGCCGTGGCCATCCCCTTGGGAGACCTTTACTCAGGGAACCAAGTGGTAGTAACGATAGATAGATAGGTGACCATTGTACGACTTTGGAAGTAATTTGCTCATGTTTTCTGTTTGTATTTTACATCTTGACTATGAAAATATAAAAATGCACTGTGGGCCATCAATTATAGGAAAACTATGCATAATATTATAATGAATGATGTGATTATAAGT
Source organism: Metacarcinus magister (assembly GCA_029783475.1). NCBI lineage: Eukaryota > Metazoa > Arthropoda > Malacostraca > Decapoda > Cancridae > Metacarcinus > Metacarcinus magister. Next base: position 63,906 of record JAPQNM010002483.1, on the reverse strand, counting down.
CCCAAAGAAAGTAAGTTCAGTTGCATAACATATACAGATGATGTAGTCATGACAGAAATAGAAAAACATGGAATAGCTTCTAGAATTATTCTGTAACAATGAGGAATGAAACATAAGATTTAGTGCCAGGAAAAAAATATATGACAAAAGAGAAGAGTTATTGGGAACAACTGATTTGAATTACTGTAGTAAATAAATGCAAACACGTAGGTTTTGGGGTAAAAAATAGGTGGAAAAAAAATAATAATGAAGGAGAACTGAGACGATTATAAAGTGAGTTAGCAAATATATTAACATATATAAAACAGGTAGATAGAAGGCCGAGGATAGTGATTTCACCATCTGTATATCCTTTTGAATCAGAAACAAATGAACCCAGAAGACAATATCATGCATTTGTAAAATATATAAAGAATAGGCTTGGTAGATGGGGAGTGGAGGCAATAAATAGAACTATAGGTATTAAGAAAGTGAAATCAGATGGAGTACATTATATTTGCATGTACTTAGGAGACGAGGGAAGCAAGGAAGAGAAGCAGCGGGTACTCTGGAAGGTGAGGAACTGAAATCAAATTAAATAGTAAGGCCACCATTACCATTGATGTGCACACAAACACTTCATTATAACTTGGTGGAAGTGATCAAGTGTGAAGGTTGGTATTATCCGCTGGAGCTGATGGAAGGGAAATATAATTATAACACAAAGAAAGCGAAGGAGGAAGATTGAGCGGGCAGTGTAAGAACTGGAATATTTGAGAGTAAGATTTAGAGTGTAAGAGCTGGAATATTTGAGAGTAAGATTTAGAGTGTAAGAGTTGGAATATTTGAGAGTAAGATTTAGAGTGTAAGAGTTGGAATATTTGAGAGTAAGATTTAGAGTGTAAGAACTGGAATATTTGAGAGTAAGAGTTGGAATATTTGAGAGTAAGATTTAGAGTGTAAGAGTTGGAATATTTGAGAGTAAGAGTTGGAATATTTGAGAGTAAGATTTAGAGTGTAAGAGTTGGAATATTCGAGAGTAAGAGTTGGAATATTTGAGAGTAAGATTTAGAGTGTAAGAGTTGGAATATTTGAGAGTAAGATTTGGAATATGTGAGATTAAGAGTTGGAGAATGTAAGAGTTGGAATATTTGAAATAGGATGAATGACAGAGTGAGAGGGATGGAGTACGTTAGAGTAGAGTGTATGGAAAGGAAAAAATGGAATATCTCCTATCATGGTCACCACCTTGATAAAGTATTAAAAAAAAATTATAAATCTTTTAGCTAAGGAAAGAGGAAGTGAAATATGTCATTCTATTTCATACAAACTATCATGTTTCTCCTAAAGGTTATTTTATACTAGAATTTGTAATAGTTATCATTAGTATGACGAAGATAATTAATCTTTTAATGACCAATGCTACATAATATTCACATTACGCCATAACACATTGTCAACTGTACAAAATGCTGATCAAATGTAGTAATCAAGTACGGATGTGACAACAATGTATGCTACACATACTACTTTCATATATTGCTTCTCTCATTACTTGAATATTATGAAAATAAAGCAAAAATATTAATAATGTGTGTACTGAGGCCTGGACAAGGCACAAACACTTATATAGTCACACAAATATCAGTCATTAATTCACTTTTCCCTAACATGATGCACAACACTGAGCCTCATTGGACATGTTTCATAAGGATACAAGAGTAGTGTTAGACAAGGTGGGGTGTGTCGTCCCTCCCCTCCCCCCCCACCTGGCCATGGGACGTACTTCCAGAGTTGTCTGGGAGCGTGGACATAGCCAGGCCGCAGGGGTGTGGCGGCCATGGAAGATGTCAGCCCTGTAATGTAAAGTGATGTAAAGTCTGTTCTACACATACTGACAATTGTAATTACAGTTACAGTAGTGATAGAGAAGTTTAGCATACATTATAATAGTGTACCACCACCACCACAGTAAACCCCAACCCAGCCACACACTCACATGGTGTTGGCGTGCCTGGAGGGAAGGCCGGCACAGTGGGAGGAGTTGGATGAGGTGGAGGAGCGATGACACCCATTGTGAGACTGGTTGACAGGCTCTGGAGAGGCTGCACGGTGGCTGCGACTCACCTGGATCAAGGCAGCCTCTTCCCATACAACTAGAAGGTGTAGAACAAGAATATTGAGGGTAGTGTTGATACGTAGCAGCAAACTCAACACTACTTGTTCCTACATCATGACGTGTGGGAATACTGGCACACAGGAAAATCAGTTTGTTTATCTTATAAATCTAAAAGGACTAGATTACTTGTCCTACATGAAGGTAGAAAGTAACACACACACACACACACACACACACACACAAGATCCCAACCCACTAGGTAGCATGAGTATCTCCCTCCAACCTCTGTGCATTGGTGAAGTTGTGGGGTATTTACCTGCTCCACTATTTTACACCTGTGCAAGGTTTCACTGATGACTAAGCAGTTACTGTCCTCCTTGAGCAAAAGATGGGATGTGTGGTGTGTGAAAGGTCACAGCCTTACCCATACATTGGGATACAGTGAGCTGCAAGCTCTCTTCAGGAGGGTAATGACTGGTGATCATGAGTCCAGTGTGTGATCCTCAAGACCATTGTGAATGAGACACACACACACACACACACACACCCCAATACCCTTGCTCAAGGGGGACAGTAACCACTCCTTGTCAGTGAAAAATCCTTAGCGATCTGAGCGAGATTCAAGCCCACGCCTGCCAGCTTTGCCGGCCAGAAGGCGTGGATGATAACCACTGACCCACGGCAGAGGGTGTGTGTGTGTGTGTGTGTGTGTTGTGTACATAGTAATAAAAGCAGCAGGCACCCACCAAATCAGATGGCAAGTTCCATTATGTTATTCTTCACCAGCACCACCAGCATTGGCGTGGTGGTGGCAGTGGTAGAGAGGCCAGCATTCTGCAGCATCTGTAAGGCAAGGCAAGGCAAGGCTGGCTGAGGCTGAGGCTGAGGCCGGGGATGATATGGTTACACAGCGTCATGAACCATGGAACTTCACCAAGATGAACCATTGCCTCCACACACTCAACCAATTCTGGAATATTCATAAAAATGTTATAATATAAACAGAAGTAGTTTTTCTTTCAAAATAAGTGGAGTGGCACACAAAATCAGAATGCACTAACATATTCAAACTTTTACAAATACATCAAATCTTTTAAATACAACTTGACATTTTACACAAATCAGATCTTGTCCAAATCCTCTAAAAATAGTCTTACGCATACACTTCTCTCATGCATATTCACCACTTACATCTCTCTCTCTCTTACATCTCTCTCTCTCTCTCTCTCTCTCTCTTTCTCTCTCTTTTCACCTGACGGGGAAAAAAACCCTTTGGTAATATTACTGAGGGGATGTAGTCAGTATTCCAAAACATTGACAAATATTCAATGTATTGATTCATCACTTTCTTGTTGGTTTACGTATGTTTGGGTATTATATTCCCCTGATGGAATGTTTATTGTTATCATTCATCTTTCTCACCTTCAAAATATTCCCAGTCAACATATATAGAATATTGCATGAATTACTGGTCGGTTCATAAAATTTTCCAAATAAAGGAAAGGTAAACAATTATCTCTATACTATAATTTACTTAAATAACTAATCTTTTACATTTCTCATAAATGAAAAACTAGGTTGTAAGAACAATAAACATTTCCAATATACAACACTGTACTATGCAGTCTACTACACATTAATCAGTAGCCTTTTCGTCCTCGAAACCTCTGCCTTGCATCCAGCTGGTGGGAAAAAAATATATCAATTGTTGTTGGCATAAAGTATTAAAAGTTTGGTTAATTATAGAGAATGCATTGTGTATTCTTTTGTTGTGAATGTGGTGGAAATGATAGATCAAATACAAAGTACAAAGGAGTACAAAGATAGAACAGACATCAACAGCCCTACTGGACCTAACAAGGGTGTCCATGTAGCCACACTACTACTATAATGTCTACATGTTAAGAGACAAAAGGACACCAAAGTGGAAGGCTCCTTCCTACCCACCCTTCCCTCCCTCTCTCCATCAGAAGCTGGCATGAAGAGGAAGTGATACCATGTAGCATGAAAAAACTAACATGGAATTCGTATAGGAAAGCGAGAAAACAGGCATAATCTATGGCAATTACTACCAAAAAAATTGCACACATTTCACAATATACCTATATGGTAGATCTGTCTAAGCATCATTGCAATGGAATTCCAGTTTTTGCACCTAGCAAACAGTTATTCATCAATTAGATACAAGTGTGTGAATGTCAATACCACCTCTGCAATAAGATTTGAAAATCAAATCAAATAAAGTGTAACTTTTCCCTTGTTGTTATTGAAACATTTTGGTGAGAACTCCCATCCAGCTGTGTGTAGAAACACACCACCAATAGTGCAGCAGTGTGGGTGGTGCCGCTGACTGTAACCATATCACCCCATCACATTACCCTACCTTGGCCCCACCCCACTCCACCATGCATCACACCCTATCTTGGCCCCACCCCACCATGCATCACACCCTACCTTGGCCCCACCCACCCCATCATGCATCACACCCTACCTTGACCTCACCCACCCCACCATGCATCACCAAAATGACACAATCATATAATAAAGAATTAATCTATTTATATTTTCATTACATATATGAGAGAATTATAAATTTATATAAGAAAATAAACTATTAAGCTACTCCTAAGCCTTCTGAGTTACCAGAGATCGCTTGCACTCGAAGAATGTTGTGCGTAGAGCAAAGCACTCCTGAGGGACGGATGGATCATTGGTGAGCAGACACTCTCGAGGAGTCTTACGATGCTGAAACAAAATGTGTCACCTCAAACTCATACATAAGCACCACTTGCCTTACCACTTGTGATCATTAGTCAACAATGTCCAATATAAACACAACACAGACTATTGACTTGTGTTTAAATACTCAAACTTAAAATTATGCATACCACAGGTTGAACAAAAATTAAATAAGATACACGTGAACATTAAAATAATACACGTAAAAACACCAAGCAGACGCTTTACTTCCTTTCTTCATTAATTTCACAAGTTTTTAATTTCTTAAATTATAATTTTAATTGTAAGAAATTCACATTATACACGTGCTTCCTTGGAACACATCCCTCATATAAATCAATAATCTACTTTAAATATGAATTTTTATATGTAATCACATTGAATGTAATGAAAACCTATATTACAAATGTATGTGCATATAAACACAATCATACTCCAACATTAACAAATTTGACTTTTGTTGTTCCAGTTGTTTGTCTCGTACTGTGCTGTACAAGGTTAATTTCACGGACTAATTCAGCCAAGCAAGTTCCATTGTATTAACACTTCTGATAAATTGACCATTCACTCTTTCCTGCCTTTCTTGTCCTTTGGTATGGTTTCATTACACAAATAGGACTAGAAACCCCATGGATGTTCTTAATATTTCTATGGTAGGGCAGTGAAAATGTTTTAATGTTTATAACTTAATTCTGCTTTTCCTATAAAATATTTTTCAGGCAGTCTAGATTCACATCAACGGACTAAAAGGAGAGAGAAGTGGTCCATTAGACCCAATTGTGTGTTAGTGCAAAGGTATTTTCCATTGGGTGTGAAAATATGTACAGTTAAATCTTCATAAATCAGGCTAATTGGGGGAAGAACTCATCCGAATTAGCCAAAAATCCGGAATATCACAAGTCTTAAAAATTGTGCATATTCTGGACACCTTCTAACCCTAAGAAGGAAATAGTGCACAAAATATATACAGTAAAACCTTAAAGATCTTGATTTTGTGAACATCATAAACTGACAATGACCTCGGCTAAGAATATTAAAATTTAAAGTGACTCGAGTAAAACACATAAATATTGCATCACAATAAATTCAAATCAAATACAGCAATCTACACCATAATGAAAATAATAAAGTAAAAGAAAATAAACTTGCTAAACCAAGGAATATTGGGCCGCCACTTTTCAGTAAGCCTACATACAGCATTCAAACTAGTGCACTGGTGACCTAGCACCAAGTAGGACTGCTTGTGGTGGTCAGCAAATGGGAATAGCAACATCCTCCAGGAAAAAAGTTGAAAGGAATGCATGGCTGTGGCAAGGAGGAGGCAGGGAAGGAGAGAAAGGAGGAGATAAGGGAGGCTGAGGAATGTTACCAATGATTTATTGGAAAATGTGAGAATGAAAAGAAATTTATCAATCTCAACCTTGGCCATCTATATTATTTTGTCTATGTCTTTACTAACTGTGAACCACTGCTGCTCTATTCCTGTCCACACATGAGCAAACTGAGTTGAACAATGGCTTTAGGATTAGAGTAAATGTTTATAATGTATCCTTTCATACCAAAGAAAATCACTTCCATTGTCAGCTTAACACAGATAGATTAGATAGTCTCTTGACACAGAAGGTGTAGTGACTCCATAAATCACCAGTTATAACAAAGAAAAGCATGTCTTTGTATATTGTGAATTCCTAAAACTGAATTACTGCATCCTTGAGCCCCAGAATGTGACACTCACCAGCCTCACACAGTCTGTTGCCAAGAGACAAGCCTTAAGGTCTGCCCGTAGAGCAGCACACGGACGCTTGTCTTCCTGTTCTTGCACCTCTTCATAATACTTCATTGCTGGAGGACCAACCACCACCTCCCTTCCTGCAAATAGTGCAACAATAGGTTTAGATGTTCTTGTAATAAACTTTACCTTGTTCTGCTGGTTACAAAATTCTTTCTAAGCAAACAAAAATGCATTTACATTTACATTTAATTCTGATAAAAGGAAGGCAGAGTATACTAAGGCCCAGAGGGGGCCATAGTTATGCAGATTTACCAACAAGATATCAAATGTTCTTTTTCCGGAAATCACTGTATTTTGTCTTCCCCAACCCAAAAAAAAAAAAAAAACGCATTCCATTTCACTTGCATTTGTGACGAATATGAATATCAAAATTATTTTAAATAGATCAGAATCTATACGAAAAGTATGTTGTTTATATGCAGGTGCATTATGGTGAAGATGTAAAAATTTACCCTAAAATGATTCAGGGGATAAGGAACCTAACCTACAAGGATAGACTAAAACACCTCAATCTACACTCTTTAGAAAGACAAAGAAGGGTGTAAGGGTAGATATGAAAGGTGTTTAGGTGGTCAAGGGTTTCAACAGACGAGATATAAATAAGGTTCTCATAGTCAAGGAGCAAGTTAGAACACAAACAAATCGTTTCAAACTAGATAAGTTTAGATTCAGGAAAGAAATTTTTTTTTAATTTAATTGGTTTACTTATAAGGTAGTAGAGTAGTTGAACAAACTCAACAAGCACGTGCTAAGTGCCGGGACAGTATGTATTATTAAGAAAAGGTTAGACATATCTATGGATGAAGAAAACATTAGGTAGGTGTTAGGTGCACAGGAGCTGCCTTGTGTAGGTCAACTGGCCTCTTGAAGCCTCATTATTTCTGATTTTTTTTTTTTTATTAATTAATTAATTTAACTTGGATGCTATCGAGATAAGTATGAAGTCCTACTTACTATACATAGTGTACTCAAACATCTATGAAGGTTTCAGGCGGTGATCGTCATTACAGTATTTGGTAAATCGGCATAACTACTGCTCGGATGATATGGATATAAATATGAAGTCCTACATATATACTATACATAGTGTACTCAACACATCTGTGAAGGTTTCCGGCAGTGCTCGTCATTGTATATAGCAAATATAGGCCATATATGGCAATCCAGAAAAAATCTAGGGTGAAGTGCCTAACTTTTGGGTAATAAAATATAAAAAGGGTATAGAACCAAACCTAACCGAACCAAACCTAACATAACCTAATCTAATCTTAACCTAACCATAACCTAACCTTCTCCTAACATAACATAATTAATATAACATAACTTCCAAGATTCTTTATGAGGTAAATAATGGTTAGCACCGCCTGAAATCTTCACAGATGTGTTGAGTACACTATGTATAGTATGTATGACTTCATATTTATATCAATATTGTCCGAGAGTAGTTATGCAGATTTACCCAGTATCTACCTGGTAAAGCATATTTCAAGTTATGTTAAGTTGATTATGTTATGTTAGGTTATGTTAGGTTATGTTTAGATTATGTTATATGTTAGGTTTGGTTAGGTACGGTTTGGTTCGGTTATATAAGGAGGGAGATCACCAGTGACCTCCCTGTGTTTGTGATGTTTATCAATGATCTCCCAGATTTGGTCAAACACGGAAGTGAAGTATATTTATACGCAGACAACACCAAAGTATTCCGGAGAATTAATACCAACGAGGACTGTGACAAACTGCAGGAGGACTTAGAAGAATTACTAAAATGGTCAGAGAGATGGATGCTCAATTTCCACCCAGACAAAAATAAACATATGAGAATAGGCAGATCGAAGGTGGACAAAAGAGATTATACGATGCAAGGCACTATTATCACCACCAGTAAAGAAAAGGACATAGGAGTAATAATTGACGATAAGCTGACAGTCTCAGATCATCTAGCCGAGAAGATTAATAGGCCAAACTGGGTACTGGGTATAATTAGAACATTTGTTTACCTAGACCCAACCATCCTCAAAGCCCTTTATACTGCTCTGGTGCGGCCTCACCTGGAGTACGCGAACCAGATTTGGTGTCCATACCTGGTTAAGGACGTGGAGGCAATAGAGAATGTTCAGCGTCGTGCAACAAGAATGGTGCCACAGCTGAAGAGACTAAATTATGAAGAAAGGCTTAGGAAACTAGATCTGCCCACATTGGCCTATAGAAGATCGAGAGGCCACCTGATTGAGGCGTACAAGATAATTACCCACAAGTATGACCCGGACTGTACCAGAGAAATTTTCAAGATGAGGGGGGACACCACAACTAGAGGAAACTCAATGAAGATATTCAAGACGGGATCAAGGCTGAACACCAGAAAGTACACATTTTCAAGTCGGGTTGTCAACCACTGGAACGACTTGCCGGAGTGGGTAGTCAATGCGGAGTCAGTTGTTAAATTTGAGTCAACAAACCTAGATAAAGTATGGAAAAACCAGGAACAGAAATTTGATTATAGGGCACGCATAACCACCATAGCCACCACACGTCCCCAAAGCTATTACAGTAACCGGAATATTGAGCTGGAGTCACAGGTGTGAGCCTCTTCCAGAACTTCATATGTGAGTATCTGTGAGTATAAGCTTTTTATATTTTATCACCCAAAAGTTAGGAATTTCACCCTAGATTTTTTTTTGGCAGTGCTTACAGGTACGGCAGCCGACGTGTATAACTTTTGGGTAATAAAATATAAAAAGCTTATATAACCGAACCTAACCGAACCAAACCGTGCCTAACCAAACCTAACCTAACATAGTCTAATATAACCATAACCTAACGAGTGTTGTATCCTCTTAGTGCTCCCTTATATATACGGCAGTTGCCTAACTTTTGAGTAAAAAGCTTATATAACCGAACCAAACCGTACCTAACATAGTCAACCCAACATAGCTTGAAAGATGTTTTACCAGGTAAATAATAAGGCACAGCCGTACGAATAGCGGATGACAACGCGGTACGACTGCCGTATCTCTAAGCACTTCGATTTTTTTTCCCGGATTGCCATACTATGACCAATATTTGCTTATAATGACGAGCACCGCCTGAAACCTTCACAGATGTGTTGAGTACACTATGTATGATATGTAAGACTTCATATTTATATCCATATCGTCCGAGCGATAGTAATGCAGATTTACCCCTACCGCTTAGCCACAACCAAAACATAAAAATATAAGGTCGATCAGAATGAAAATATGTGCACAATCAAACAGGTCGGGCTTTTGTAAGCCTACTAAGACAATATATAACATTCAGAATACAACACAGTCATTAATAACGTTACCACATCCTGCACTAACCTGATATTTTGATTATTTTAACCCGTATCTTCTTTTTATTCTTCTTCTTGTGACTTGATTCGCTGTAGATGATCTTGATCTTGATGTCACAGGTGACTTGACTTGAACTTGACTTGACTTGAAGTGAGTCGGCAGAAGAACTACAAAGTGTTTTAGATGTGATAGGAGGGTATGGAAGAGACTTTGGAGTGAGCTTCAGTAGTGAGAAGAGTAAGATAATGGTAGTCAATGGGTTAGAGAATGAGTGTAATACCACCTGGATGTTAGATGAAAAGGAGTTGCAACAGACTAAAGAATACAAGTACTTAGGAGTGTGGATGAGTACAGATGGATGTGAGAGAGCAAAGAATGAAAAGATAAGTATGACGAATCAATGGGTGGGTCGCCTAGGGAGTGCAGCAAGAATGAGAGCATGCAAGTATGAGGTACTGAGGGAAGTGTGGAAGAGTGTGGCTGTCCCAAGTATCATGTATGGTATGGATGTAATGGCTTGGAATGAGAGTGAGATAGAAAAGTTAGAGGTGGGACAAAACAAGGTAGCTAGAATGGCTCTGAATGCACCTAGGTATGCAGCAGTAGACGCACTGAGAGGGGATATGGGGTGGAGCACTTTTAGGGAAAGGCAGATGAAAGCAACTCTGAGATATAAAGTGAGATTAGAGAGAATGAATGAAACAAGACTAGCAAGAAAGGTATACTTGTGGACTCTAGGAGATAGCAAATGGGGAAACAAATGTGGGAAAATGATAGACAAGAATAGTATGTTAGTTAGGAGGGTGCACAGACCTTTTGAGGATAGACAGAATGTTGTTGAATGGAGAATGACAGATAGAAACAGAGAGGGGGCAGAGTGGGATGAGAGAAAATGGAAAAGGGAGATAGATAGAGCAGTGAAAGCGGATGGACTTAGCGAGTGGAAGAATAGGATGGATAGAAAGGAAACTCTGAGGTGGTATAGGGAGAAAGAGGCTCCAAAGCATGAAGTTTGGTATGATGGTAGCCTAGGTGGTGACCTTCTGTTCAGAGTGAGAGCACAGTGTGTGGAAGTGAATGATAGGACCTATAGATGGTCAGAGGATAGGAGGAAAGAGTGTGAGATGTGTGACAGGGGTGTGGATGAGACTGTGGTGCATCTGATGTTAGAATGCAAGAGGTATGAGAGAGCACGTGCGGATATGATGAGAGTGTTTCTGAATGAATTAGGGCGTGAAATCAATGTGGTGGGTGGAAGGACTGGTTGTGAGTGGATGGTGCTGCTGTTGGGACTGAATGGTGTGGCAAATGGACGAATGATAGAGGCTGTGAAAGAATTCCTTGAAAAAGTGTGGAATGTTAGATTTAAGAAGTAATTCTGCTGAGTATTTTCTGCTGTTTTTTTTGTTTTCTTTCACAGGTGCTGCCGATTCAAAGGCCTGGTTTTGAGGTAAACATGTAGTACTAGAATGCGAGAAGTATGACCGTGACAGAATGGAAATGATGCGTGTGATTCTGGCAGAAATGGGACGTGAAATGAATGAGGTGACTGAAAGAACTGGAAGGGAATGGATGGCGTTGTTGCTAGGACTGTGTGAGGAGACGAGTGAACGGATGATTGACGCGGTGAAAGAGTTCCTGGAGAAAATGTGGTATGCGAGATTGAGAGATTAGGGCATGTAATTAGAGTATGCATCTTTGATTTATTTAGTTTCTTTTTTTCTGTGTATTTTCCTTTTTTTTTCCCCCCCCTTATTCCCCTCACAGGAGCTGCCGATATAAAGGCCCGACTTGGAGGAAATTTCAAGTCACCTGTGACATCAAGATCAAGATCAAGATCAATCAATCAATGGGTAGGTCGCCTAGGAAGTGCAGCAAGAATGAGAGTAAGCAAGTATGAGGTACTGAGGGAAGTGTGGAAGAGTGTGGCTGTCCCAAGTATCATGTATGGTATGGATGTAATGGCTTGGAATGAGAGTGAGATAGAAAAGTTAGAGGTGGGACAAAACAAGGTAGCTAGAATGGCTCTGAATGCACCTAGGTATGCAGCAGTAGACGCACTGAAAAGGGATATGGGGTAGAGCACTTTTAGGGAATGGCAGATGAAAGCAACTTTGAGATATAAAGTGAGATTAGAGAGAATGAATGAAACAAGACTAGCAAGGAAGGTATACTTGTGGACTCTAGGAGATAGCAAATGGGGAAACAAATGTGGGAAAATGATAGACAAGAATATTATGTTAGGAGGGTGCACAGACCTTTTGAGGATAGACAGAATGTTGTTGAATGGAGAATGACAGATAGAAACAGAGAGGGGGCAGAGTGGGATGAGAGAAAATGGAAAAGGGAGATAGATAGAGCAGTGAAAGCGGATGGACTTAGCGAGTGGAAGAATAGGATGGATAGAAAGGAAACTCTGAGGTGGTATAGGGAGAAAGAGGCCCCAAAGCATGAAGTTTGGTATGATGGTAGCCTAGGTGGTGACCTTCTGTTCAGAGTGAGAGCACAGTGTGTGGAAGAGAATGATAGGACCTATAGATGGTCAGAGAATAGGAGGAAAGAGTGTGAGATGTGTGACAGGGGTGTGGATGAGACTGTGGTGTATCTGATGTTAGAATGCAAGAGGTATGAGAGAGCACGTGCGGATATGATGAGAGTGTTTCTGAATGAATTAGGGCATGAAATCAATGTGGTGGGTGGAAGGACTGGTTGTGAGTGGATGGTGCTGTTGTTGGGACTGAATGGTGTGACAAATGGACGAATGATAGAGGCTGTGAAAGAATTCCTTGAAAAAGTGTGGAATGTTAGATTTAAGAAGTAATTCTGCTGAGTATTTTTTTTTTTCTGCTGTTTTCACAGGTGCTGCCGATTCAAAGGCCTGGTTTTGGGGTAACTCAGACCTCCTGTGACATCAAGATTGATACTTTCATAGTTGATTCAAAGTATATATACTTTGACTTGATTGTAGGGGACCAAAACTGAGCTGCATAATCTAGATGGGGTCTAACTAGCATTAAATACTACCTTCTTTCAATCACTTCATTCATTTCACGTCAATCATCCTTGTACTCGCCTCCCCAACAGTCTCAGCAACAACACCAACCATTCTTTATTCTTTATTCTTTATCACAATGTTCAGACCCTATTCCTCCAACTAGTGGTGCTCTACAGGGCATCTATTCTTAAGAAAATAAATATAAAATGCAAATATGATTAATGCTTAGCAGAGTTACTATAGAAAAATATTGTAAAACTAATATCACACACACACACACACACACACACACACACACACACACACACACACACACACACACACACACACACACATATATATATATCACATAAAAAACTGTACAGAAATATGCTATTCTAAATTAACAAACAAACAAATTGCACAAGAAAATTTTTACACAGTATAGTGTTCAGTAATAGTCATATCTGACATATCATAGGCATCCCTGAATAGAAATGTTTTGAGCCTTTTCTTAAAAAGTACAATGGTATTGCTGGCCTTAACCTGTACTGGAAGCCTATCATACAATCTTGGAGCACACACTTGAAAGGCTCTAAAACCAATATCTGAGTGTGAGGAACTGCACCTGCCTCGTCTTCCCCTAATTAGTGGTTGAACTACCACTCTCGTCTGCCGGCGATTGTTCACCGCCTTCCCCGCCACTACCCCACCCCCTTGTCCAGGGGTAGGGGAGTAGTCTAACCGAGCCAAGCTCCACGCCACCGGCTTGGAGAATGACAGAACGCCTCAGCTCTCACACCTGACAACACCTCACCACCTGCTGCTGGTTTCTCAACATTCCGAAGGCATTTCTGGAGACTTGGGCTCCCTTCCAGTGTGCCCTTCAACTGTACCTACACCATTCGACCCTCCCTGCTGTCTGAGGAGCAATCTACGTTGCCGAGTTTTGCTGTCACGCATCTCACCCTCAAAACAGCTGTACAGGGAGTTATTTGGGTGTCATACCCCTGCTCTGGTAATTGTTTACGAGCAGTTCGTAGTTGGTGATTTATTTTGGCTTCTAGCCTATTGTTTGCTATTTGTGTGTGTGTAAATATATTCGGGGTAACATACTCCATGATTTTTCTTCCCCACAACTCTATAAAAAGATAATATTAATTGGTAGTCACCTCGGCCCTGACATATTGGCGACCTCGCCAGGATAAGAACTACCAATTATTTTATTATCATTTTACAGATTGTGGGTTGTTATCTAAGTCGCTGCTACGCGCCGTTGCTGCCTGAGGCCCGGGAGTAATGTTATGAGTGTTTTGATTGCTGTCAAACTCTTGCTTTTGCCAGATTTTGCACGTGAGGTGTTGTCTAATTTTTTGTTTGTTTGTGTTGTGTTCTCTGTTCGGTCTTCTCCATGTCTTCCTTTCAAGAACTGAAGGAGCAGGGTAAAGCCCTCGGTCTGCATGGCAAGGAAATTGGCCAGTGGATCGTAGAACAACAGAAACACGAAAGGGAAGAAAGACAAGCTGAGAGAGAGAAGGAGAGAGAAGAAAGACAAGCTGAGAAGGAAAGAGAAGAAAGACAAGCTGAAAGAGAAGAAAGACAAGCTGAAAGAGAAGAAAGACAAGCACAAGCTGAGAGGGAGAAAGAGATCAAGCTGGCAGAAATTGCAGCTAAAGGTAAGCCCTCAGTCCTACCATCACATGATCCTGTTTCCAGACCTAGTCTACCACCATACAAGGATGAAGAGGACATTGCCACCTATTTAACTAGGTTTGAGCGTGTGGCCGAGATGCTGGTTTTACCCAGAGATACCTTTGCCGTTCGTCTGGGTTGCCTCCTTACTGGGAAAGCTGCCGAACTCTACACGTCCCTTCCATCATCCACCACTGAGGATTACGAGTTGCTGAAGCAAGCCTTGTTAACGGGCTTCAGTAAAACTCCAGATGGCTACCGGGTGGATTTCAGGTCAAACAAGATTAGAGTAGGACAGAACTACCATCAGTTTGTTACCCAGTTATCGAGGATGTTTGATTCTTGGGTTGAGTCTTCCTCTGTGGCCAATGTTTATGCTGATTTAAGGGAGTTTATCATCTTTGACCAATTTTTGTCCTCCTTATCAGCAGAAATACGCCTATTCATCAAGGAAAGAAGGCCTACCAAGCTGAAGGAAGCAATACAACTAGCGGATGACTGGGCATCCGCCCACAACGCCTATCCTAAGGTCTCTTCCAACAACAACGCTAAGAAAATCTCCCCTCTACTTGCTACTCCACTCCAGCCTCTACCTTCTCCTAGGAGTCAGACTCCCTCAACCGTGACTTGTCACAATTGTGGGGAAGCAGGACATATACGACCACGCTGTCCCAGGAATCCTCGAGCATTCAAGGATGGAACTACTACCACGCCCCCCTATAAAGTTGGATTTTGTTTAGAGGACCATAAAGTGCCTAACTTCTCAGTTACGGGGACTATTAATGGGTCATGGTCTTCCTCTATAATTAGGGATACTGGATGCTCTGGAGTTGTAATTTCTGAGGAAGCCTTGCGAGACATTGACCCATCACTCTGCCCCAAAGTACAAGTTGCTGACTATTTGGGACGCATCGACGAATTTCCTGTCGTTAAGTGTTACTTACGGTGCCCATTTTACACTGGTTGGACAGATGCTGTAAGGGCCCCAATTAAATTTGCTAGTGCTCTAGTTGGGAATATTCCCGGAGTACAAGATCCTGATAGTCCTGATTCTCTACTCAGTAACGACAACCATCTTCTCCATAGTGACCATGACCAAGCCACCACTGACGTTTCTTCCCTACAAGATCCTCTGTTGCCTCCTGATGACTCGCCTTCGCCCGGAACTTCCCTCTCCTCTCAAAAAAAGAACAACCGCCCTTTTGGATGTCAGCATCTACCACCAGTTGAGTCCTCAACTACTCAAGTGTGTGCTGTAGAGACCAGAGCCGGTCGATCTAAACGGGTCCACCCTCTAGTTCTGCCTAAGCTCCATCCTTTGACTGTAACCCCTGATGAGTTTCGTCAACTTCAGGAATCCTGTCCTTCCTTGACGGGTTTACAATCAAAGGCTACCACTCAAGAAGTTGAGAAAGCACGGGATGGTGCCACATACCAGTTCATACATGAGGAAGGCCTCCTGTACCGAAAATGTCTCTCATCGGATCACCTTCAAAAGGTAAATGGTTTATCCTTGGTTGTTCCCAGCGATTGCCGTCCCGTCATCCTACGTGTTGCTCACGAAGGTCCTTTGGCTGGACATTTCTCCCACCGGAAGACCCAGATGAAGGTATGGAAAGACTTTTATTGGCCAGGGATGTGTGCAGACATCCGGGATTACTGCCGTTCCTGCGACAAGTGTCAACGTATGTCGGCTAAGGGAAGGGTACGTCCAGTACCTCTTCAACCGTTACCTGTCGTAACTGAACCCTTCTCCAGAGTTGCCATTGACTTGGTAGGTCCCTTGTCTCCACCATCTTCTGAAGGACACCGTTACATCGTCACTCTAATTGATTTCTTCACTGGTTTTCCTCTTAATTACTACTTCTACTGCTACTACTATTACTACTATTATTACTACTATTATTACTACTACTACTACTACTACTACTATTACTATTATTATTATTATTTCTACTACTTCTATTATTATTATTACTACTACTTCTATTATTACTACTACTTCTATTATTATTATTACTACTACTGCCACTACCATCACATCCATCTCCAGTACTACTACCAAAAAGAGGTTGAGCAGATGTTGAGTCAAGGAATCATCCAACCTTCAACCTCTCCACACTGCTTATCACACCGGTTATCATGGTCAGGAAGTCCGACGGTACGTATCGGATGGCCATTGATTACAGGTTACTCAACTCAGTTACTATTTTCCATGCTGAACCATCCTGCAGTATTGAGACAGAGCTGCATTAGTTCGTTGGTGCTGAGTTCTTCTCAGAGCTAGATTTGAGTAAGGCATATTACCAGGTTCCACTTTCTGCCAAAGCTCGACGCTTCACTGCGTTTCCCACTCACAAGGGCCTGATGGAATTTACTCGGATGCCTTTTGGTCTTGTTACGGCCTGTGCCACTTATATTCGCTTAATGAGGATTGTGCTTGCTGGCTTGGCCAGGCTTGGCCAATGTTTCTTTTTATTTTGATAATATTTTTGTGTATTCATCTGATTGGCCCACTCACATCTCTGCCCTCAAGTCTGTTTTAGATAGACTACTACAAAACGGTCTGACTGTCAAACTTAAAAAGTGCCGGTTTGGAGCAGAGTCCATCAACTATCTGGGATTTGTTTTGTCCCGCGACCATCTTCAACCACAAGTTGGTAAGTTGACTGCCATCACCTCCATGACTCCTCCTACCACCAAGAAGTTACTCCGGAGTTTCCTAGTTTTGATATCATTTTATAAAGCTTTCATTCCTCAGGCCTCTGAGCTTACCGGCCCCCTCTCTGACTTGTTGAAGAAGCCGGTACGGGATCCCCTCCAGTGGACTGAAGATCTGCTTGAACGGTTCAAGCTGCTGAAGCAAGCCTTGACTTCGGGACCTATTCTGCGTCTTCCGGACCCCAGCCAGACCTTCGTCCTACGTACCGATGCTTCAAACTATGGATTAGGTGCTGTACTCCTACAGTACCATGATGATCGTCCACATCCCATCTCTTACGCCAGCCGGAAACTACTTGATCGGGAACGACGATACTCTACCATTGAGAGGGAATGCCTGGCCATCGTGTTCGGCATTCATAGGTTTGACTTCTATCTTCGAGGTAAGGAATTTATCCTTGAAGTAGACCACAAGCCTCTAATATACCTTCAGAAATTCAAAGGTAAAAATGACAGAATACTACGATGGGCTTTAGGTCTTCAACCCTATAAATTTAGGGTTGTTCATGTTGCCGGGACGGACAACATTGGAGCCGACCTTCTCAGCCGGCAATAGCTTTTCTTTATTTTGTTTTCCTGCACTCCAGTCTTTTACAAGTTTTGTTTCCTGCACTCAAGTATATTATAAGTTTGTTTATGTCTCCTGGTCAGCTGCAGTTCTTCGACATCAGCTGTGCAGCAGATGTTTAAGTGGGGGCATGTGTGAGGAACTGCACCTGCCTCGTCTTCCCCTAATTAGTGGTTGAACTACCACTCTCGTCTGCCGGCGATTGTTCACCGCCTTCCCCGCCACTACCCCACCCCCTTGTCCAGGGGTAGGGGGGTAGTCTAACCGAGCCAAGCTCCACGCCACCGGCTTGGAGAAGGACAGAACGCCTCAGCTCTCACACCTGACAACACCTCACCACCTGCTGCTGGTTTCTCAACATTCCGAAGGCATTTCTGGAGACTTGGGCTCCCTTCCAGTGTGCCCTTCAACTGTACCTACACCATTCGCAATCTACGTTGCCGAGTTTTGCTGTCACGCATCTCACCCTCAAAACAGCTGTACAGGGAGTTATTTGGGTGTCATACCCCTGCTCTGGTAATTGTTTACGAGCAGTTCGTCGTTGGTGATTTATTTTGGCTTCTAGCCTATTGTTTGCTATTTGTGTGTGTAAATATATTCGGCGTATCATACTCCATGATTTTTCTTCCCCACAACTCTATAAAAAGATAATATTAATTGGTAGTCACCTCGGCCCTGACACTGAGTTACATCTGGGTACACTTAGCCGGTACTCATCTGCTGCGTGCCTCACTGTAACACTTGTACTAACTGCAAAGGGATGTAACAACTTACTCAGATACACAGGTTTTAAAGTAGTCATAACTTGGTAAGTTAGTACACAGATTTTATACACAATTTTAGCTTTTATCGGCAACCAATGTAAATCAATGAGTTTAGGCGTTATCCTGTTGCGAGGTGACACATGTTTTATCATCCTAGCCGCCCTATTCATTATTTGTTGTAATTTCTTTAGTTGATAATTTGGCAAGTTATAATATAAGGAGTTGCAATAGTCCAAATTTGTAATTACATCAATAAATTCATTCATTTTTATTAGGGGGCCACACACTGCAACTGTGCAACACTATGTCATGGAATGTCCACTCATTGATAAATTTAGGCTCATCATTTAGGGCCACAATCACTCTCGCCTGACCTGCTCAGAGGAGGACTTGCTGCTACTTGCTCGCGCTAACAAGGGATACCAGGTTGTATTTATCCATAACCGATATTTTATTGTGTTTTAGTGCGTCAACACAAGGGATACCAGGCTATATTGTTACCATAACAAGTATTTTATTGTGTTTTGTGTGTATTTTTGGGCAAAATTATTTAGATGGCTGACTGTGTTGTACTCAATATAGGCGAGGGGGTTACAGGTATGGAGGGTGGAGTAGTGAGGTGTGGTTCCTGTGGAATGGAGAGACAATGGATGGTAAGTGAATGTAAGTTGTGTGAAGTGTTAGCTAGAAATGTAGCTTTAGAGGAGGAGGTTAAGGAAGTGAAAGTTTTGTTGGCACAGACGAGGCAACAGATGCAAGAGGTAAGGCGGGAAGTTAGCGTCAGGTCACGAGCGTCAGGTCAGAGACAGGGGGGGGGGATAGTTGGAGGGTTGTGGATAGGGGAGGGAAAGGGAGGGTGAGCCCTCCCTTGTGTGAGGTGGAATTTCCTCCCCTGTGTGAGGTGGAGTGTAGCAACAAGTTTGGGTTGTTAGCTACACAGGAGGAGGAAGAGGTCGTGATAGAAGTAGCAGGAGAAGGGGACAGGACACCCAAGGCGAAGATAGTGAGGAGGAAGTTAGATGGGAAGGAGAGGAAGGAAGGTGGGAAGGTGAGGAAGAACAGGGAAAGGTTAGAAGGGTCGCAGGAAGTGTTAGTTCTGGGAGACTCAAGGATTAAATATTTAGATGAGACTTTCTGTGAGGCCGACAGGGAGAGGAGGATGACGTGTTGTCTTCCTGGGGCTGGAGTGCAGGACGTGACAGAGATACAGGAGGGTAGTGGAGGGGACGGGAAAGGAGGCGTTAGTGGTGGTTCACGTGGGAGTGAACGATGTAGGCAGGGTAAGGTCAGAGGAGCTAGTGGATAGGTATAGGGAGCTTCTGAGGGAGATAAAGGAGAGTGGTAGGAGGTGTATAGTGTCAGGGGTGCTCCCCAGACAGGGGGTTAGAGGCTGGTGGCTCTCACATGCCCTTGGCCTCAACGAGAGGTTGATGAGGATGTGTGGAGAGGATGGGGTAGGTTTTATGGATGAGTGGAGCAGGTTTTATGGGAGACAGGAGCTGTATGCCAGGGATGGTGTACACTTCAGTAGGAAGGGGGTGCAGGAGCTTAGTGAGTGTCTTGAGAGGGCAGTTAGGCAGTCCAGTCAGGGAAACTAAATATTAACAGAGGTAAGGGTAATAGTGACAAAGGACGGGGTAAAGAGAGGGAGGTACATGAACTTAGTGTCTTTTATACAAACAGTAGAAGTGTAATAAATAAGATAGACACACTTAGAGGTATTGCATGTGTAGAAGAGTTAGATATTATAGGTATTACAGAAACTTGGTTAAATATTGCAGGCAAACATTTCTTACCTGAAGTAGGAATAGATGGGTACACTTTTTTTCACAGGGATAGAGTAGGGAGGAGAGGGGGAGGTGTGGCACTGTACGTTAGAAACACATTAAATAGCTATGTCAATACCACAATAAAAACAGATAGGAATACGGAATCATTATGGATTGACATTATTATAGGAGGGAAAAAGTTTGTTGTAGGGATTATATATAGACCTCCGGATTTAGACGAAGCAGCTAGTGCACCCCTGATGCAGGAGCTTGCAAGAGCATCTAGGTATAATAATGTGTGCATTATGGGGGACTTTAATTATAGGAGAATAGACTGGGATAGTATGACAGGAGACGGGTGCTCGGAGGAATTCTTAAGTGTCGTCCAGGATGGTTTTTTCACACAACTTGTAAGGGAACCAACGCGACAGGGAAATATTTTAGATCTGGTCTTCACGAATAATGAAACTTTGGTCAGTCAGGTTGAGATAGGAGCTAGATTTGATGTTAGTGACCACCACGAAATTAGATTCAAGATTAATGCAAAGAGGGAGATAGAACAAAACACTGCTTTAGTACCAGATTTTAGAAAAGCCAATTACCAGGGCCTCAGACACCACCTCCAGAGTATAGATTGGGAGGGAATAGGAGTAGGCAGAGAGGAGGATCAAAACATTGAGGTAGAATTACATTATAATAGCATAGTTAGGGAAATTCATACAGGGCAGGAACAGTATATACCTAAGAGGAGGATTAGGTCAAATAGAAATTATCTAAAATGGATGAATAGCAGCATTAGAAGGGAAATTGGATTAAAAAGGGGACTCTATAGGAGAATTAAAATGGGAGAAGTACAGGTAGTAGGGCAGTATAATGACCTAGCTAGGAAAGTTAAAAAGGATATTAGGACTGCAAAGAGGAATTATGAGGTTAGGATAGCTAGAGATGCCCAGAAGGATCCAAAGGGATTCTATCAGCTGTACAAGGCTAAAACAAAGGAAAGAATAGGACCTCTTAAAGGAATGGATGGCAGGTTGATAGAAAATGGTGAGGAAATTAGTAAGGAATTAAATAAATACTTCTTGTCCGTATTTTCTCAGGAAGAGTCGGGTAGGGAACTGGAGCCAGTACAGATCTTTAGGGGACAAGAGGTTGATAAATTAAGCGAAATAGTCATAAGTAGGGAAGTAGTTAGCAAGGAAATAGATAGACTTAAAAAGACTAAATCTCCCGGGCCGGATGACATTTTTCCGATGATTCTTAGGGAATGTAGAGAAGAACTCGTTGAACCCATTGCGATGATTTTTAGAAAATCCCTAGACACAGGAGTAGTGCCTAGGCTATGGAGGCAGGCAAATGTAGTTCCTATATTCAAGAAAGGAGATAAGGCAGAAAGTAGTAACTACCGCCCAATTAGTTTAACATCAGTGGTAGGCAAGATGTTAGAAGCTATCATAGCAAGGGCAATTAGAAAACATTTAGATGAACACAAGCTAATTAGACATAGTCAACATGGTTTTAGCAAGGGGAAGTCCTGCCTGACAAATTTATTATCCTTCTATAGGAAAGTATTTGAAACCATAGATAAGGGGGACGAGTATGATATAGTTTATTTGGACTTCAGTAAAGCCTTTGACAGAGTACCCCATAGGAGACTGTTAAGTAAAGTCAAGGCTCATGGCATAGGTGGGAAGTTACTAGAGTGGATTAGGGGATGGCTTACTAGTAGGGAACAGAGGGTACAGATTAATGGGAAGAAATCAGAATGGGGTAATGTCACTAGTGGGGTACCACAAGGATCAGTACTAGGACCATTGTTATTCATAATCTATATAAATGACTTAGAGACAGGAATAAACAGTGATATCAGTAAATTTGCTGATGACACAAAGATAAGAAGACCGGTAAAGAATTTAGATGATGCTAGGATGCTGCAGGATGACTTAAATAGGCTGTACGAGTGGTCAGAGAAATGGCAGATGCAGTTTAATGTTAACAAGTGTAGCATTATGAGTGTAGGTAAAGGTAATAGGTCTGTAGACTACACATTAAATGACAATACCTTAGGAAAGTCATATAGTGTGAGGGACTTAGGAGTTCAAATAAGCAGTGACTTGCGCCCCAGGGAACAGTGTATTATAGCTAGAAATAGAGCCAACAAGATAATGGGATTTATTAGTAGGTGTGTGACAAATAGGAGTTCTGAGGTCATTCTGAGGTTGTATTTAGCGCTAGTAAGACCCCCACTTAGATTATGCAGCTCAGTTTTGGTCCCCTTATTATAGGAAAGATATAGGCTCCTTGGAGGCAGTCCAGAGAAGAATGACCAAGATGATTCAGGGGCTGATAAATTTACCCTACAAAGATAGGTTAAAACGTCTTAATCTCCACTCCCTAGAGAGAAGGAGGGCAAGAGGGGATTTGATTGAGGTTTTCAAATGGGTAAAAGGAATTAATAAGGGTAACATTGATCAGGTTTTAGAATTTAGTAGTCAGGATAGGACACGTGGAAATGGGTACAAGCTAGAAAAACTTAGATTCAGGACAGACATAGGTAGATATTGGTTCACTAACAGAGTGGTGAACGATTGGAATAGGCTGGGTAGACACGTAGTAAGTGCTGAGTCAATAGATAGCTTTAAAAGACGGTTGGATCAAAGTATGGATAGGGATGACAGGTGGGATGGCTAAATATTGGATTATTCCAAGGGTGGGGGGCAAGGAGCTGTCTCGTGTAGGTCATTAACTGGCCTCTTGCAGTCTCCTCATTTCTTATGTTCTTATGTTCTTATAACCTTGTCTTGTTTTTTTTGTTTTTTTTTACCTTGCCACGCTCACAGATGTTTATAAAGGATATCATACTAAATTCTCCCTTAGATGATGATGCAATGTGGCACTATCTGCATTCCATTGCTTACTGCTACAGCCTGTGATCACCAAATTACAATATAATATGTGTACTACACATACATTCCTTTTTAACCTCTAAATCTTTTGTATGTACAATTTAGTTTCTGGGGATATTTAGTTATATTTTTATTCTATGCCCAGGAGGAGGTCGGCAGGTTCAGTCCTTTTAATGCACTTAATGCATAGGTCCCCAACCACCGGGCCGTGGTCCAGTACCGGGCCGTGGTCCAGTACCGCACCGCGGGACATTCCTAACCGGGCCGTACGACATAAGTTAGAAAAAAAAAATGCATGCAAACTTAATAAACTCAATTTACTTCGCAATAATGTCACGTTTCTACATGCCATAAGCCTATAGGCTATATGCAATTGTTAGATTGCACGCATATGTTTGCATTTGGCAAGGTCTTTTTTCTTATGACTGCCCCCCCCGCTCCCCCCCCGCGCCACACACACCGGTCCGTGAAAAAAAATTGGGAATCAAATCGGTCCATGGTGCAGAATAGGTTGGGGACCCCTGCTCTTAGTATTAGTTTGAACTCATTACTATAGTATTCCTGCTGCT